>JAYJMB010020523.1:0-11921 GCA_036873735.1 Pouteria campechiana
TCCTAGGAAATTGAATAGAGATCCTACGTGGCAAAGCGTAGCCCGACGAATTAGGTATCTGTGTTAGAGTTCTCTAATAATAACTTATCTATAGATGCATCCTGACAATCAAAGGAACAAAACTCAACCAGCTGAACCCTAGCTGCATTGAGACTTACATGAAAATGAACTGAACTCATTACAGGACGGATTAGCTACTCTTCCACCCCCAAAATCAGGTACATGTGTCCCTGAGAATAAAATAATTGGACGATTTGACTTTTGTAATGTTGTCTCCTTTTCTCTCTGATTTCTTTTTTATTTGTTTAATTATCCTTCAAAATCCGTCCTACTGAAACCAAACTGTTTGATTTTTCTGCAAGTATGATGGCTTTTCTTCAACTGTCAGGAACCTCTTTAACTTTTCTCTCTGCGGTTTTCAGGTATTAAAGAACAAACCTGACTTTAAGAAGAAGCCTTGGCCAAGTATAAGTGAGAGTGCTAAAAATTTCATTCAGAAGTTGTTGGTGAAAGATCCTCGTGCAAGGCTAACTGCAGCACAAGCTTTGTGTATGTATCTTGGATGAAGTCATCATAATGTTAAATTATTAATAAAATCACAGTCCCATCTCACCCACCATGCATATTGACCTCTTCGTGGGTTGCAGAAGTTATATCATGCATTTCCTGAGCTGCTGGTTGTCTCAGATATGTCTCTAATTACTTGTTGAAGATTAATGTGGAAATCTGTCCTCAAATCTCTGTAGCTCATCTGGAGTGCACACTGCAGGCATAGGCTTATTTTAGCATTTCACACTTACGATGCTTAAAAGCCATCGTCAGATGTAGTTTTGCAAACAAGCTGGTCTAAAACGTACTGATCCAGCTAAGCTAAATAGATAAGCAGCCAAACAGGCACATTTTGCCAAAGATGCAGGATAAGTTGGCAAATGGAATATAAATTTCTTTTCTTTTGTCTCTGAATGACAACAATCTAACTGAACCCTGAGTATTCTGTTTTTTCTTCCAGCACATCCATGGGTGAGAGAAGGAGGAGATGCATCAGAAATCCCTGTTGATATATCTGTTCTTTCCAACATGAGGCAATTTGTAAAGTACAGCCGTCTGAAGCAATTCGCTCTTAGGGTAAAGAAATTTGTTTTAGTTGGATGCTTATACAGGATACACAGAACCGGGATGGATAGTTATTTTCACAATTTATTTTAAACAGTTATGTTGGCCCCTAATTTGGATTTCATCCTTCCCTCTGTAGGCGTTAGCAACTACACTTAATGAAGAAGAGATAGCTGATCTCCGAGACCAGTTTGATGCGATTGATGTTGATAAGAGTGGCGCTATCAGCCTGGAAGAAATGAGACAAGTAGGCTTCTCTCTCCTTTATCATGGCATTCTGAATTCTAACTTTACTCTCTTTCATGGTATTTTGAGATCTGATAATGTGAATCATCAGAGCAGCCAACTAATCATCATTTTCCATTCCTTTCATAAGGTTGCTAATGGCCTTCCTTATATATGGCAGCATGATTATGAGGAAATTTTCTTTCTTCCAACAGGATCAACGTGTACCTGCTCTACATAAATATATTTTTTGGTTCATGAGCTTCTTCACGTTTCTTTGCACCAAAAACATCTCCCTTAATAAATATGGTCTTACTGATTGCAGTATCATTTTGCTACAGGATCCATGCTTCTTTCTGAAAATTTTGATGGCTATTATTGCAGGCCCTTGCAAAAGATATTCCTTGGAAAATGAAGGGACCACGTGTTCTGGAAATTCTTCAAGCGGTAGGCTTTTTTTTTTTTTAAAGTAATCTTAGGAATTCCATAAAAGTTTTCTTTTTTTTCAACTTTCTGTGAATCCATTCTTGAATTCTTCCTCCATTTCTGTGTTTTCAATCATGCTTTGGAAGAGAGAGAGAGAGAGAGAGAGAGAGAGAGAGAGAGAGAGAGAGAGAGAGACAACATACACCTACCCTTCTAGATAATGGAATCAATGTCTGAATCTTAGATAACTCTGTGGTGGTTATGATTCTTTTGATTGTCTTTTAGTGATAGCAAATATCCTGAATAAAACCCCCACTAAGGTGCCACTTCTGCTGCTAGGAATTGAAATCTCATGAAAATAGACCCTTGGTTTCTAAAGGCATTGCACAACTAGAAGAATACTTCCATCACAAGGGGTGGTGAACTAATTGTATTTTCCTTATCAATGCATTTTATGCCGTGTATGTTTATTTCTATGCCAAAAGCATAGCATTTCTTTTGGAACATGAACTTTAGCATTTTATTGCCTGGTGCCCAACAAATGGTTATTCTAATCTTTTCTAGCTCTCTTATTTAATTTGCAACCATCTTAGAAGTAAGACTCTGAATTTGACTATGTTTATAATATGGGGAGTACTACTGAATATTGGGTGCCATAACTGACAACTAGATTCCAAACTCCTGTAAGTTTCAAAGGTCAGTTATGATGAGGCAAGAATCACTATATATGCTACTGTAAGTTATTTTATCATATTGAGTGATGTCCCAAGCTGGGAACAGCATTTGTGTGCCAAGAAGCCATGTGCTGACTGGGGATGAGAGTGGATAAGATCAGACCAGCTGAGCCTGAGCTATGTGCTAAATGAGCCAAAATCCTGGACTGAATGTTGCCAGCCCATTAAACAAAGGCTCTAGGCTACTTACAAGCAGGAATTGAACCCCAGCTATCCCAAAAGAAGTTATTGTTTTATGTTTCTTTAACTGCTATGACAACATTGGGTATCCATATGTCTTTGCCTGCATGTAATCCTGTAGTAGATTAACAAGTGTTGCAAGATTGGCCAGTCTGTATTTTAGATGGCACAAGGGATTGATCTTTTGGATACCAGGACCAAAGGTTTTTGTGAGCATAAAAATGGAAAGAAGGATCAAGATCCAATATCAACTTATGAATGCATTGTTGGTGTCAAGAGATAACCTAAACATGCCTTTTGCAGAGTAAGGATAGTGTGAACAATATTTTAAAAACCTGGGCCAGACTCCCTCCCTTTTGGTGCATCTGGTTGAGTCTGGCTAGTAATCAAACCAATTCAACCTCTTCTACCCTTTCAAGAATCATTAATGTATTATTATGATATAGGGTATTAGCAAATCCGCTTGTGCATGGTTGGCATCAGTTCATAAGGTGTTGAGCAGAATAATTTTCTTTCTTTTCTCAAGGCAAAAGGTTGCCAGCCTTGTTAGACTTGGCTCTCTTATTTTCCAAACTGAAACCTTTCGGGTGTTTTGCATGCCTAAATTCTAACATCATTTACTACATGTTTGAGGCAGATGGACAGTAACACAGATGGGCTTGTAGACTTCGCAGAGTTTGTTGCAGCCACTCTACATGTGCGTCAAATGGAAGAGCATGACTCGGATAAATGGCGGCAGCGGTCTCAGTCAGCTTTTCAAAAATTTGATGTGGATAATGATGGGTTTATCACTCCAGAGGAATTAAAAATGGTAGCAGTTTTTAATCGCGAAAGTCATTGGGTTTGGGTTTTCTGCTAGTATTAGATGATCATTAGCATCCACTGTAGGATGGACTAGGTTATAACTTTCACATTCTTTTATGAGTTTGTATGTTTGGTAGAATGTTTATGAAGTTGTTCCCATCAAAATGTTGATGGCCAACATGTCAATGGCCCATCATTGATTGGGCAGCTAATGTTTTGATGGGCTACATGGCAATGCCCATGAGAATCAACAATTCTAGCCATCCTGTGGTTAAGCATTGTCTGTTGTATGTGGACATCGATCCGTGTGCACCTCATAGCTGTTCCAATCCAAACCACCTATCAAATGGCTTTCGGCCTCCTTGCATTAAGCATTATCTTCCCGAGCCTCTCACAAGGCATTTAAAATTTGCTATCTTGCATGCAGAGGTTTGGCCAACTCATCTGGTTATCAGCCTCCTACAGTCCTGGTCATATATAATTGTCATTGACTCTTTACTAAGAATGTTGATGCAGAACATGATAAGATTTTTATTATTAGGCATAGAGTTGTCATTGGGTTTAGTTTATTTTATGCATGTTAAGCTTTTTGACTATTTGATTTAATTTTGAGTTTGATATAGAAATCGTGATCAAAATAAAGATCAACTTATGGATGACCTGGATCTAAAATTTAATTTTACTTATACTTTTTCATCTAGGATTTTTATTTATAGCTACTTAAAATTAGGTTTTATTTTTATGTATGAGTCTGTATAAATAGAAAGCATATATTAGGGTTTTCAGTCTGGTTCAGTTTTGTTAATTGAATATTGACCGTTACTTTTGCTCCTTAATTTCTCGTCTTTTCAATTTCTCTTATAGTTCTCCTTTCTCTTTTAATTTCAATCTACTTCTCTTCTAAGAATTAATCTTGTCTGAGTGACAGTTTATTATGAAACCATTAGGCATGGAAATCAAGGACTTTAGTCTTCTTTAGTGAAGCCCTGATTGTTTTTGGTTTTCTTGTTTGCAGCACACAGGACTGAAGGGTTCAATCGACCCACTCCTGGAGGAGGCTGACATAGACAAAGATGGGAAGATAAGTTTGGCAGAATTCCGCAGACTGTTGAGAACTGCAAGCATGACTAACGTGCCCAGCCCAACTGGTTTCCGAAATTCAATCAAAAGGTAGATCCTGTAAAGGCGCAGGGTAGAGAACGACAGGCGGGGAGATGGATATGAAGCCAATGCTCAACTACTCATCTTGTAAACTAGTTTGCAACAGATCCTGTGGTCTCCCTTTGTAACGTTTCCATCATCCTATTTAAATGAGAAATTTCAAATTTTCAATTTATGCAGATCAGAACAAGAGTCAAGAGAATTCGGCTCCATGGAATTGATAGAGGCTCAGCTAAGACGGCCTTTTTTGAGCTGATGTTGGTGCTTTCGTCTGTCTTTTCTCATAATGTATGATAGTAATAACTAATAAACATGAGCTTTGGTATCTAGAGATTGCATCTGTTGCTAGTGTACTGAAGTCTCTGTTCTATTCATTGGTTTCAAATGGTGTTGCGGGGCTGCCAATAGGAAACCACATAAATAAGTCCTCAGCCCTACTACTTTCACTGAAATGTCCATTCCAAACACCGTAAGCAGAAGACGGGTTGGAAAATAGGGACATAGGTGCAAGCTATGCATGTCTCTTATGTGCATTTCGTGTTGCATGCCCAACAATTCAGAACAACTTAAATTAGGGATCGCATTGCGGTGAGTCTAATTTTCATTAACGGAAGCTATTTGCTACTACAGCAACTAATGGAGAAATATAAAGAGGAGAAAAGGATTTTTATATAATTTTTATTGATTTAGAAAAAGCACAGGATTCCCTGACAATTAACATGACAGGTGTTAAAAAGAAAAAAATACTAATAAATAAATTGATATTCAGGCCTTTTACATTTGCCTTCCCTACGGGTACGACCTGGGTAGAGTAGTGGCGAATGGAACCGGAACCAACCTGATTTTAGGCAGGTTCAGTTCCATTTTTATAACCCATAGGTTGGGTTCGTTAGTGTTATTTAACTCATATTCATAATTTGAATAGGTTCAGTTCGAGGGTTTAGGTACCCCAACTAACCCGACCTTAGCTTTATTTTAACATTAAAAGTATGAAGCATATATTAGCTATTGAAAATAAATTTATGCATTTAAAATATCAAAATACCAAACTTCATAACTCTTCTATTAGGTGCTAACCATTATTTTCATATTATGTATGAAGAATACCTAAATATTATATTTGCTCATAAGGGAGAATATATTATGAGTATTTTTAATTATGATTCTAATTTTGGCACATGTATTAGTTTGAAAATTTATTTACCATTGCTTCTAATCTTATCCATCAAATGGAGTATCATTTAAATATTTTGGAAATTTTATGATATCTCTAAAAGGAGCACCTTCAATTTAGCAAGTATGAATGATCCCCATTGATCCCCATTTTATGGATAATTTGTTAAATTAATATTAATTTTATGTTTTACTTGTTTGAATTAACCAATTTTGACTTGGAATCTAATCGACCTAACCTTGAAAGAAATATGGTTAGGGTTGACTTCAAACTAAACTAACCTAAAATATGATAGGGGAAGATTTTTAGAAATAGAGTTAGGGTGGGATCTACTAAGAATTAAACCAAATTAACTCCAGTTGCACCCTCAGTCTTCCCAACTTTTGTGATTTTATAATTTTCTTCCATAAGTATTAATTTTACAAAAATACTCTTACTTATAAACTTTAGTTGCAAAAACATCCTTGTTGTTGAGTTTCAGTTAACCCTAACTCTATTGTTTGAGTTTGATTTGGTTCAATCCAGGTTTGAGTTAAGTTTTGAGGTGAACTTTAAGTTAAGCTTCATGTTACCTAATCTTTTCAATTCAAACATTTTTATAAATTATATTTTATTTTAAAATAACCTTCAAATTATCAAAACCTAGTCAATTAAACTAGCATATAATTAAAAAATAATGTCAATATATCTTTAAAAAATATATAATATAAAGTAGAGAAATCAAATGTCATATTGTTAATTTATAACTTTACAGATATTCCAAGAACATGATAATTTTTTGTAGAAATTTTTATTTAAAAAATTAAATTTGAAAAGTAATTTTTACATAAATAACATTTAAGAGTATAAAAGATAGAAATACAGACATACTAACGCAATAAATTTTCAAAAAATCATGTCTAAGCATAAGTTTTGTTTTCAAAATACATATAGTATGGGATATACATAACAAATTTAGGTTGGATTTCACTAAATCCTAACCCTAACCCTATTTAAAATGGAATCAAGTTAAGTGGGTTTTTTCAAATTAAGTTAAGGCAAAAACCAACCCAAGTTACATCCCTATTGTCAATAATGGTTGTCAAAATTTGTAATGGAAGTCTGGTCAAAATTTTGACCAATTAACTTTGATCGAATCTTGTAGCCTACCTAGATATTATTAGAGCCATGTAGTAGTATTCGTAAATCATGCCCCATTTAATTTTGATGGTCAATGGGTTCAATGATTAAAATGGGTTCCAAAAATGGAAGAATTAATAGGATAAGTTTTTTTTTTAATGTATCGAATAGATTTCAAATTTTTGGAATCCACTTCTATCATTTGACCCACTAGCTATCAAGATTATCTAAAGCATAATCAAAAGAACACCATTATACGGCCATGATCATGTCTAGGTTGACCACACAAGTGGGTCAAAGTTGTCTAATTAACAAGATCATAAAAAGATGAAGAAGCAAATGTAAAAGGCCCTTAATATTACTAGGAATATGTATGAACTTATAACAAAGGTAACCTTGAGTAGAAAAATGAGTTTCTTATTGTAGTAAGTTTACATCATTATTAAGGCTTTGTCTCTTTGCATTGGTTATGGAAGAGCTCACTGGCATTTTGCTAGAAGAGGTGTCCTAGCATACACAATTTGCAGATGTTATATATAATATTGATAGATGAGATAAGATAAGGGTTTTTTGCAAATTAAACCCTCTAATTTTACCTGATTGCAAATTAAAACATCTGTGTATTTATAAAATAAGCCTTTTAAGTTACTAAATGATGCAAAATAACCCAATTAACTAACTAGCCTAACAAAAATAATAATTGGGGATTTAAATGCACAAATGGAAAGCTTAGAGGATTTAATTTACAAAAAAGTGCTAAACCCTAAGTTTGTTTAATTGTAAATTAGACCCTTTATGTTTTATATTAATGTATTTCAAACCTTGATTATCAATCTATATTAATGTATTTCAAAACTTGACTATCAATCTCTTTTAGGCTCGGTTAATTAAGCAACATTTGGTAGCTTAGATGATCAATTCAGTAAATACACAAAAAAGGCCTAATTTGCAATTAGTTAAATTTTTGCAAATATTTTATAAAGAAAGTGTAAAGCTAAAGCTAGAAAAATATCAAAATGCTCGAGAATCAATAAGTTTTAAAGTTAGTTGAACAAAAATCAAATAAATGAAATATAACTTTGACAACATAGGAATCTAAATAAAGAGTTAAGTAAGATTAAAAATCAAGTGATACCATAAAATAACCATTTTAGATACTTAAGTTTAATAGTTCAAGAAAGTGGGGAAATTGATAAGGATCTTATACATGAAATTCATATTGAGTGGAAGAAATAACGTTATGCCTCCAAAATCTTACATAATTGTTGAATACTAATTAAGTTAAAAAGAAAATTTTATAACACAGCGATAAAACCAGTTATACTTCATAGAGTATAATTGTTGGCCAGTTAAAAAATATTATACACATAAAATTAATATAATTAAAATGAGGATATTGATATGGATGAGTGATAAAATAAGAAAAAATAAAATTAGAAATAAAATAATATAAAGTAACCTAAAGATGGAATAAATAGGTAATAAAATGAGTGAAAGTAGACTTAGGTAGTTTGGCGATGTGAAGGCAACTTAGGTGGCTTGGCTATGTGAAGGCCCAAGATTGCACCAATTTGAAGGAATGAATTTTATCCAAATACTTGGCCTTGCTAATAAAAGAATTAGAGGAAGATCCATACATGGCTAAAAGTCACGAGAAAAAATATGAAAATGCTTGGCCCTAATGAAGGCAAAATTTAAGGTCCACAAGAGAGTACAATAGGATCCATGTCGTTGAACCCACTAAGGTGGGAAAAAATAACTTAAGATGATGATGCTCATTGTGGTTAATCTAATTTCAAAATCATACTTTTAACTATTAAATATAGCTCCGAAAATGTTATCATTTAAATGGTTGTTTGGATTGGTTTAAATGTGAGGATCACAACATTGCTTCCACTGTGTTTTGCCGGGAGAATTTTTGGATTACTTGCTTTTGTAAATTTTACATTTTTATCAATTATTTCTTGAAATTGTTCCTATTTTCTTGCCCCTTGCGTCAGCCGCGGAGCCATTTTGTCCACCCATCTATGTTTGCCCTCATTAACGAGACGACTGGGAATGTGGGACTGTTGTCATAGGCAGTTGCCTGCAAGTATGATTCGCAGCCTTCATGCACTCTTATTTTTAATAAATAAAAAGATGAAATAGAGTGATAAATATTTTAATTATTTTTTACTACGCATAAAATTTATCTATTTTTGGTTTTTAATATTTATTTGTTAAATTAACCTTGTTTAAAATTGATTTATTTTAATTTACTCAAATATTTCAACTAACTATGTCTTAAACAACGCTTGGGAATTCACTCTTATGTCTATTATTTTAATATTTTAGCTTCAATTGAATCAAATGCATTTTAACAATTTTAAGCCATTTACTTAAGTTCTGCCAAACAATTTTCACGTATTTGACTTATTAATGTCAACTGTTTATTAGCCATCAGCCAATAAACTCCAACCAAATCAAACAAGCCCTCAAAAGGGTGTTCCTAAATGGGATAGAGCCAGGTGGAGACAAATACAACCCAGCAAAACAGGAGCAACCTTGACCATGGTTAGCCGGGGTAATTACGTTCCCTAGTAAAAATATGAATCAAGTTTTTGAACTTATAGTTGTTTTCTAACTGTGTCGAAGAATGGTTGAAACTATTTAAAAATTTTAGAAAAATACCCTACGAATTCAGAAACTAGATGAGCAAATACGTGACCTAAGCAAACATTAGCGGCATAGCCCATTTGTGTTGTTTGCTAGCACATATTATTCTATAACATGCTATGTAAGATATAAATAAATGTTTCAAATAATTTTAACTAAGCTTAGTCTGAAAATTTCCAAATCAAGCAGTATTCATTTTGCTCAGCTCATCGACACCCCTGAACAAGGTAAGGTAGGCTATGTTATGAAGTTCTCTCAGGCGACAGTCTGATCATGTAATGCTGCAGCGATGCCAGCAATCTGCTGTTGTTGGCTCGCCCCGTTTTTCGAACAGTTGCCACTGAGAGTATTGGCAAGAAACATTTCAAAAACGATTTTTCAAGCCTTATTTCAGAAATTAAAGCTCAGTTCTTCACTCTCTACACATTTTCTTATTTTTGCTTTTTTCTTAAATTTGTCAGGCAGAAACAAAACCCCTTTGAATACAAGTAGATGATAAGTTAAGCCGATCATCCTTTCTCCTTCAGGACTGAAATCACTAAGCCGACACCTTCTTTGAAGTGACTGAATTGACAATCGTGGCAAATTCTGGCCCCTGCAAAAGCCATAATTGGTCAAGTCTTGCACAATCACGGAGAACTTAAAGAAGATGAATGTTTTGTTATTTTGTAACTTACAGCATCCACATAGATCACATATGCCATTAAGTTTAGCAGACATAGCAAAACTTTTTTGAGTTAATATTTGATAGTTTCACACAATGCCCAAGGCTACATGAGACGTGTATACAAGCAATCAAGTGTACATATTTGAGGACACTAAGTGTCAAATCTAGGGCCTGTTCATTAAAATGGAAGAGAATCAGAGGGAAATGATGCTAACTGGGATGATGTCAGCCATAAAATAAAATTAAAATCCATAGGTGGATAATGATTGAAAATATAATAATAGAAAAGAGTAGGTTATTGGGGAGAGTGCATGTCAAATTGAGCCTTAGGAAATAAGTTTTGCATGAGTACTTTCGTGTGTATGTTTTCCTTTTTATGACATTGAAATTAGTCATGGTGGCATGAATCCATGAAAGTAATTAACTTGCAAGTCAGACAAATACGCATGGTAAAAGCATGACTTGGAGAAAATCCAATTGATAAATTATCTGGATCATTCTTTTGGTCGAGAAATAAAATAATGAATGAGTTTTTTAATAGAATCTGCATATATATGCAGACACTAGTGTTTGAAATCTCATTTGGAGGTAAGAAAACAATGAAGCATGCATAGCGCAGAGAATTTAGGTGTTTGGAAAAGGCAATAGCACCAAACGTGACACTTGAAAACTGACAAGAAAGGCAAATTTGGTTCGATGATAATTTAATGCAATCATGATGATGAGAAGCCCACATGGGAGCGAAGCATAATCAAAATGAGTTTTTATTTGTTTTAAAAGTTAATAGAGACTATCTTAATTTTATATTCTTTTTTAATAATTTTTGTTATTCTCTTTAAGGGTCACTTTGAAGGCATTACACAAAGTCTAATATGCATTAAAATAGCCCAGTTTGGTTATTTATTAGGTCAGTATTCAAGTGGGCATAAGATTATATAAATCCAACATAGTTTTGAAAAAGTTATAGCCTACATAAGTTAGACACGTTAGAAGATTTTGAATTTTTTGGAGTATTTTTGTCAGTTTTATTTAGTCTTATTATAAATAGCTTATTACATATAACATTGACTGAAATTCATCATGAATAAAGCTTTTCAGTTTTCAAGGGATTGAACTGTGGAAATGTGATACAGGAGCATTCAAAGATTTTAAAGTCAAATTAGGCCCAATAAGCCCATGAGTCAGATGGACAGCAATTTATGTTGTTCGAAAGCCTATTAATTATTAGGATTTCTACAGATTTAGTATAAAAAGACTTTTAAGGATGTTAAAAGGACTTTTTGTTGTTTTGACAAAAGAAAATCAGGTCTAAAGATTTTTCAATTATTTTCACTTTTCTTTGCTGCATTTCATTTGGTTTCTAATTCAACTTCCCTTTGCCATGTCAAAATGATTCTCTAAACCCAGGAATGATTCCTAAGGTTTCTTTTTCTTCTTTTTCTTCTTCTTAATTTCCCACTTATTATTTGCTGCAATTCTAGAAAGCACTGAAAAATTCTTTTTCACACAAAACCCTAATTTCAACATTCTTCCAAAGCAATCCTAGTCTTCCTATTTGAAGAGACAAAAGGAAACTTTCTTAAATCTGAGATTGTTCTACATCAAGAAGTGGCTTTGCAGATACCAAGGCATGGTGAGCAAAAATTTATAAATTAGTACTCAA
>JAYJMB010020523.1:29625-41852 GCA_036873735.1 Pouteria campechiana
TGGTGATTAAAGTTATCTCTAACTTCTGTATATAAAATTTGCAGGTGATATATATTTTCAAAGACTCTCAACATGTTAGACCATTGATATAAGGAGCATAGCATAGTGGATTTCAATTTGATGTTGACACATTTATTTATAATGATATAAGTCTAGTTGATTTCAAGGTGAAATAAATGAGGCCTTTTGGAATATATGAACTATTTAGCCATGATCTACTATATAAAAAGTGGATACCAATATATCAAAAGAGAATAATATTTTTTAACATCATTTTTATGTTATTGATTTTTATTCCAAGCAAATCAACTCCATTAATCATGTCGTTAATTCTTCAAATTATATTATTTTATGAATCTTAATTAAATAAGTGATGATAGGTATAATAAATGCATTAGATTTAAATTATTTATCTTTTTGAGCTTTTATTAAACTATAATGGAAACACTTATCTATAAAAATTTTCTAAATAAATTGAAAAGAGGAAGAGAGAATAGTGAGGCATGCTATTAGGCAAACCTAAATAATATTGTAACTACAAGTTTGCTTAGGATTTATTGCATTAAAAATTGCTCGTATGTGTAGTAATTTTAAAGGTTATAGGAAGTGAGTCATGTATCCTTCAATTAGGGATAACACCTCGCCCAATGAAAGTGATCATGGTGTATACATGTGATGAACATTTGCCAGTTAGATAAGGGATTGCTACGTTAAGCACACTATTCAGAGTTTTTTTCACTGTCATGCCAACTATCTGGTGGGACTTACAACATCTAGTTTGATTTGCGCCCCCCCCCCCCCCCCACCCAAGTAACCCTGAATTGATAAGGGAAATGATGTCATTATCACCCAATGAAAGTGTATATACATGTGATGAACATTTATCAGTTGGATAAAGGATTGCCACGTTAGGCACATTATTTGGAGCTTTTCTATTGTCATGCCAACTATCTGGTGGGACTTGCAACATCTGTTTTAATTTGCCCACCCCAGCAATCTTGAATAAATAAGGAAAATGATGTCATAATAGAGGTTTTCATGCAAATGATTGATTTAGAGCTACAATGATATATATGGGTTCCGGTTTAGTAAGAAGCTCCACATGCAAGTTTTCAGTGCAGGATTCTGAATTGCCTCATAATCCCAACGAATGCATCCCAACCCTCCACCTGTGCTGCGCCTCAACCTCGCATACTCGCAATGCCTATCTCATAGACAGATACCCACGCTGACCCCTTTCTTTGTGCTGAACCCCATTCGCTGAAGAGACTCCTTCTTGCCCCTTCCCATTTCGTTGTAGACGCGCTTCCTGCCCTTGCTTCTTCAGTAACACCCTTCAGCCACTTTTATATTCATCCGGACATCCTCTCTCCCAAGGACATTATGATCTCCATTGGTTTGTTCTCTCTCTCTCTCTCTCTCTCTCTCTCGTTCGACTCCTCCGGTCTCCTCCCCCGAGCATAGACCCCTCTCAAATTTGCGGCTTCACTTTTTATTTAGGGGTATTCATTCTTTCTGGGTTCTTCCACTTTGTTACTTGCCTATCCATATCCTTGCGAAAGAAAAATCCATTCATCAGAACCAAAGAGTAGTCTTGGAAAAGAAATGACCTTAAAAGTAAGTAGAAAATAAATGCGAATGCCTTTTTAATCTTGTAGACAGAAGGCTTCTGAAAAGGACATATGGAACATAGAGATTTTTATATGCATAAAGATAATCCAAATCCTCCATGGTGAAGGTCAAATTAAGCATTTAAGTTGGCGGCATTGACTATTATATAATCCTTTCCAGCATCTGCTTCTTTGTTCCTAAAGTTATTTTAATTTGATTTCCTAAACTTAATAGCTATATCACACAGCAGCAACCATTAGTCACAAAAACTTTATTTGGTTGTTAAATTGTTTGATGGTTAGAAGTATATATTCTTTTTTTTTTCTTTTTTGGTGGATTTTGAGTGGTAATGATAATTACCTATTCAAAATGGCATTGCTAAACCATCTAATTGAAGGTGTTGCCTTTTGCATATTTGTGGAACACAGCTCAAGGTGTTGCTTAAGCTTGTAAACAAATAGATAATATTAAAAAAGAAATTAGTGCAAATCTGGTCCAATATAGCCCATTTAAATAAAGAGCAATGCAATTCCTTGAAATAAGCATGGCGGTTTTATTAAGTATCATTATAATTAATTGATTTTGGCCGTTGGTATTGTTTCTATGTTGTTATTAGCAATTTGCTATTAACGCAACAATGTGGCTAGTGTTATGTAATAAAAAAAAGAAGAAAAGAATGACTATAAACTAAGCATTAAGGTATAAATTTGTAAATTTGTGAGTTAAATATGCTGATTTTTTTTAGTGTCTTTGTTTGATTAATTTTAAACAAAAGTACACAGTTAGGAATGCATTCTTGTTCAAATGGATTGTTCTTTGATGTGGTTGTTATGTAAAAGTATGTACAAGGGTCATCAAATGCTTATTCTCACTGTTATTGAAATCTTAAGTCTTCTAGAGTGCCACTTCCAAATATGGTTCTTATCTTATGTATAATTCCAATATTTTATATCTTTCATTGTCTTTATCTTACCTAATTAGGTAGTTATGAAATTGAAAAGTCCTTTCTAGCTCCCATTTGAACGTGCATCATTACTGCAAAGTATAATTGCAGATGTGGAAGAATAAAAATTTGGCCTATATTATCACCAAGTGTGCCTGACATATCTCCAGTTTAATAGTGTAACTTCAAACCTTGCTAGTGTTTTACTTGTCATGAAAAATTGTCTCTTATATATAAGAACTAAATGTTGTAGGAGGATTAGCATTGGTTCGATTTCAATTTACATTTGTGTCCAGAATGGTACGGGACTGTATATGTAAGGGATGCTTGGACATCGTTGTATGCCCTAGAAATTTTTCATACTTTTGGCACATGTCAAGTGCATGCAAATATGCATACTTTTGGAATCCATAGCTTGACAAGTCTACAACTACTCTTCCATTTTGGATATTGGATGTTATGATTCATTGTTGTGTTCCCCCCATGCAGATATGGATTCCAAGGTCAAAACAATGATCAAGCTTATAGAAGAAGACAGATTCTTTTGCTAGGAGGGCAAAGATGTACCACAAGAAACACCCAAAGCTTATGAAATTGGTTGAGGAGTTCTATCAAGCATATCATGCTTTGGCAGAGAGATACGAACATGCAACTGATTATAATTGTCTGCTTTGTGGGTTCAATTATGGAGCTCTTTTTGCATGGGTGGAGCATTCTTCCTTTCATGAAATCATGGAGGAAAGCCTATTTCAACTTTGTCGATGAGATGCATTAGAAAGTCATGCATGGATCATGTATTTGTATAAACATTTGTGTTAATTTGAGATGAAAATATTATGCTTGTTAAGTGATGACTTAAATGGAGCCATTCAATTCCTATATTTTGCCCCATAAGGTGCTCAAATAAAATAGTTTTGAGATTCAATGGTATATGTGTCCACTGTTTACATATTCCATTATTTAGATATCCTATGCTAGACATTAAAACATTCATTAAGATGATCCTTAAAGTGTTCAAAAAAATTAGTGCATGGAAATGATGTTTACAAAAAGAATCATGGTGCTTCAATGGAAATCCTTGTGAGACAGGGCTACTATTATATGCCACTTAAGATCTTCTAAACAGCTAAAGGATGTCAGTCATGCTTCGAAAGTGCACCATTTAGGCAAAGAGAAAATAAAAGTCATTAGAATACAACACAAAGAGAACATCTTCATTCAATCTTTTGTAAAATAAATAAGTAGGACTTGAACTCAATGAGTTCAAAGCACAAACTCAAATTGAGTAACATCTTTTACAACATGGAATGCTCTTTTTTTTCATTCCAGTTTATTGAATCTTCAAAGCCTGTGATAATATAATAACTGCATCTGAAAAGCTTGAGGTTGACCCCTCTTTTAGCTGTTATGGCTGATGCCTTCTTGAACTCTTCTAACTCAATGGTTCTTGTAACATAATTCAAAATACTCCGCCACTGAGTAGAAATGCATCCTTAGATCTTTCAAATCCTGAAATCCAAATGCAACATGAGAATAAAAAATAGAAAGGCACGTCTATCGCAAAATCGCTAGTGATATGTGATGAATGGTGAAACCATTTTAGGGTTATAGAAATTTCAAGAAATTCCCCTTCTAAGCTACTCAAAAAGAGTTGGTAGACCCAGAACTTAACAAAAATCTATGAAAGGGAGCCTACCATTTATATTGACCTAACTATTAGATATTAGATATCCCAACAATTGTACTTCCAAAAATAGGAAGAAAGAGATTAATCTATCGTTGAGATGACTATATCAAAAAACCCATGCAAAAGGAAATGGGTCTAAACTCATAGGGTGGATAGACTGAAACAGTTCATCAACTGAGCAGGTATTAGCCCATGTAGATTGTTATTATTTAGATTCTTGGACATTAGCCATAGTGAATGATGAATAAATATAGAAGACCGAAAGATAATAATAATAATAAAGAAAATAGAAGGTGAACTCATAGTTTCTTGGAGAAATTGGCTTATAGAGCATCTATATTCTGCAACTGGCCCAATTCCTCTGGGATCTCACCCGAAAGTTTGTTGTATGAGATATCACTACTAGAGACCAAAAAAGAGGCAAGTTTGAGCCAATTATAATGGAACCCACTAACAAAGTAACAAAGAGGCAAAGTTATCCAAATTCAACAGAACTCACATGACTTCAACACTCCTTAGATTCATAACAACTGTACTTCCAGAAGTAGGAAAAAGAGATTAATCTATCATTGAGATAGATGGTTATATAAAAAAACCCATGTAATATCTTGCAATTGAAAATTTAAAATGAAATGACAAATACCCAATTCTCTTTGGAAAGCTAAAAACCCAAAACCGATAGTAAAAGCTGCATTTCCCGCACCAATTGATGGAACACGATCATGGAATCCTAATTTTTTTCAACATGTGGAATTGATAGTCATAAAGAATAGAAAGTGAAAGATGGGGAGAACCAAAGCTCTCACCTTGAGGCTGCTCGAGAATAACAAACTCCGCTGCATAGAGATTTCGTCGTACATTGCAACTTCTTAGGTAGCAAAAAAGGAAGAAGAGGAAGACATGGTTTCCATGGAAAAAAAGCCAAAGTTAGTCTTCCCCTCTCTGCGAATTTAATGCCTTTCCAATCTCAAGAGCAGCCCCAAACCCCTCTCTACAGCAGCTCAAATTCCTCAGCTGCAATCTTTGAAAAGCAGTTCAGAAATTCATTTCTCATTCAAACAACCATTTCAATCTTAGCAGTCAAAGAAAGTGGATAGGCAAGCAATAAAGTGGAAGAACTTAAAAAGAATGAATACCCCAAAGACGCAAATATGAGGTGGGTCTGTGCTTGGGGGAGGAGTCGGGCGAGCAAGAGAGAGAGAGAGAGAGAGAGCCAATGAGAATCGTGATTTGCTTGGGAGAAGATGCCTAGACAAATTTCTAGGTGGCCAGAGGGTGTTGCCAAAGAAGCAAGGGTAGGAAGCACATCTGTAGCGAAATAGGCAGGGGCAAGAAGCATGTCTGTAGCAAAATAAGAAGGGGTCTTCACAATGAATGGGGTTCAACGCAGAGAAAGGGGCCGGCATGGGTATTTGTCTATTCGAGATAGGCACTACGAGTGTGCGAGGTTGAGGTGCGGCACAAGTGGAGGGCTGGAATGCATTCATCGGGATCATGCGGTGATTCAGAACCCGACATTGAAAACTTGTGTGCTGGGCTTCTTATTAAATCAGAACCCTATATGTGTATGTATGTATGTGTGTATTAAATTCAATTTATTCATTTTATTTAAATCCATTCATCATGTTTAGCATAATCTTTTTAGTTAAGCTAAGAGAAATTATCTCAGGTAGCCAATAAAATGAAAGGTAAATAGACGAAAAATTTAATCCACGCGTATTTACTTTCCAGCAAGATAAATTTTATAGGTCATCTAAGTTTTCTTTTGACATGATTTTGCGACGAAATAAATAGTCATTTTACGTGACACTACCATATGCACGTATATACGTATATAATATTGTTTAATATTATTTTTTTAGTCAAGCTTCAAAAAATTCTATCAAATAAATAATTGGGTGAAATATAAACAGAAAAAGAATTTGCATGGGTGCAGATTTACTTCAAACAAGATCAAATTTCGACTCCTAAGCATGATGAAAGGAATGGATTTAGCATATCTATCATCATGGCCCCTGTAAAACCTGCTGAAATGAAATGGACTGATGAACGACGTCTATAACCAATCCATTTGCTCCATTCGAGCTTACCTGTCCCAAACTCGAGTACCACGGTCGAGGATGGAATAGAAATCACCAGCAGCGTTGAAAAGACCCAGGCAATGTTTGGTCTCCTTTCAGCACCCAAAAACCTCAAGCTTGCTTATAGCGCCCCCATTGTAATCAGCGAGGGAAGTTGCACCATCTACCATGTCGGTTAGGGTTTTCTTCTTGGCGTTTCTCCTGCTTGCCGCTCCTTTCGTGCCAGGTAAAAAACTGAGTTCGCTCCCAATCTCTTCTTCTCCGCCTCTGCTTCCTATTTTCGTTTCTAGATTTGTAAATTCACGTTCATGCTGCAAGAATCGAGTGAGATTCGACAGTATTTCCTTGGATGAGAATCTTTTTTTCTGGTTTCCGATGAATTACTTGTGCCTCGAATGATTGAAGCAGATCTGTTTTTTTTTTGATTTGTTAGAAGATGCGATCTATTCTTCTGCGTTTATTTTCTTGCTTTTCAATTGCATGCCAGTTTGTCTGTTTCATGAAACTCTGTGTATTGATTTTTTCGTTCTGTGATTTGGATGCAAACATCAACTATACGCTTGTGCATGGCGGGCCAAACCCCAAAATGTTGTTTCCTCACCTTGAATGCTGTTCCCATTATTTATGATCAAATGCGAATTTTAGTTGCACGGTCCATTTGTGGGCTCCTCTGACAATTGTTCTCCAGGATTTGATGAGATCTCAAGAATAGATTGAATTCTGAGTTAGTAAGATATTTTATCAATGGACACCGTTCACTCTATCCCTGGATCAGTCACGATGAACTATGGAAATAATGGGTCATGATCATGTGATTGTTGATGATGACAATGATGCAATTGTCTGCATGTTGGTAATTATTTGATGCGACATGTTATCTGACTTACAATCTAAAGGGATTTGAGGTATACAGTTTTTCTGCCTTATGGTTCCGTTTTGCTTAATGCGGGTCCACGTTGCTAACAAACATATTGTGGCACTGCATTTGTGTGATCTAAAGTCATGCAAACAGATTCATAAACAAATTCTGCCTTTTATGCCTGCTTAAGCTAATCTTAAGTGTTTAGTAGTTGCAACATTTGTATTGCATTTATAGTTTTTTAACTCAATTTTCTGTCTTATTCAGTTTGACTTGGAGTGTCCATTTTGTGTACGTGGACATGTTTGCACACAGATTGTGGAAAATATTGCTCATGAATCGCAATTGGAGGAAGATAACTTATTAGAGTCATTGATTTATGCATTTTAATTTACTATATTGCATATTTACAACACATAAACTGATAAACGTCTGTAGATTTTTTCCCTGTCGATTTTCATTCATGAATTACCATGAAAATTTATAATTGCTGACTATTAAATTTGCTGGACAGTTGTTAGATGTCAATCAGATGTTGATGCAGAAGTAGCTGAAGCTGCTGGAGGAGGTGATCTTGGAATTGTTGGTGATGATGCACAAGATTTTGGTGATGTTGCTTCTACTCCAGCTCCTGGAGTAGATACGATCTGTGTTTTCCCTCAAAATGCTGCAAGATGTAAGCATTATCAGTACAAATAAAGCAAGCTGTCATGGTTATTTGATTTTCAAACTTTACCTCTGTAGAGCTAAATGAGTTCTGCAAATGCAGTGGTGCCAGCTGGGGAAGAGACTACACTATTGGTTGGAATTAAAAATGAAGGTAATTTTGCCACTGTTGGTTGAACCCTTAAAATAAAATCTAATTCTAATTTTCCTTGTTTACCATCAGTTAACTAATCAATGGATGCATTATCATTTATTCAAACTACTGATATCCAATATATTAAAAACCAGATTGGATGGCCAATTTGACCGGTCTGACTGGGAACTGGTCTCTTAACTGGTATAGAACTGCTTTTGTCTGGTTTAGATAAATAAACATGTAAACTGTTTGAATAACCACTGGACTGTGAGTTGGAATCATTCACTGTTTGCCAAAAGAGTTAAAAGGAATGAAAGTATCTCTTGCGCATTCCTATCCTAAGTCCTTAGGCATGCTAGGCATTGCATTCTCATCATTATTCATCTCCCAGATGTGCTTCATCACTGCCTTGAGTCACTGCAACTGGTGTTCAATTCTGCCATCCACCAAGATTTTTAGGTGTCTGATTACATGATAAGAGCTGTCAACTAGTGTTTAATTACACTATATCTACATATCCCTGATGTCCATTACCTCACGGCAGTGCAGTGGCGATGATGCTGATGGGTTTCTTAACTGCCACCCAGCAGTGGATGGATTTCACCATTTCTGCAAGAGAGAGAAAGAATCAGAAGGGAGAAAAATTATCTTACTGTAGCCTATTGAGTAGTTTTATTGGTGGATGTATGTTTGTATACATGATCTACCACTCATTTTAAGTCAAAATGTCAAATCTAAACTTTCCACTATATAAAACTCATTATATTAACTATTGGTAACAAAGATTAACTTAATCTTTAAATTTGATTCAACTGGTTTAAATTTAGGTTGAGCTGATGGTTGAACATGACTGGACAAATGGCTGGTTTTTATCACCAGTCTGGTTCTGATAACATTGCTAATATTTCATTTTTCAGTTACTTGACTTTGGAGGCACCATAACCACTATTGCATTGAACTATATGCATTTTTTTTGGTCATGTCCAAGCCTTTTACTTGGAGCTTGTATCCACACAATTGACATTTATGGCTTCCTCCTCATGTTTTCTTCCTCTGTTCTGTGTGCTGCCTCATGGTCACTTGCAGTGTGCATGCCTGTTTTTTTAGGGCCAGTTCTAGGGGGTGATGTCTTAAGTTCTAATTGTGTGGAAATATCTATATTAGAAGCTAATTTTCATTGAAAATTGTGATGATTTTCCCAATGTTACCCCAAGGAACAATAGAATACCCAATATTTGTGATGCCCACTTTCACATATCTGCATGCATATCATGTATGCAATGTAAAGAATTGGCTGAGAATTGAGATGAACGAGTTGCTCTGTGGGGAGGATAGAATTAGAGATGAACCCATTGAAGTAGATGGTATTAAGCATAAATAAACAGGTATGAACCATAACATGTAGCAGACAGGGTCAAATATTTGTAGTGTGCTATATGTTGTACTGAAAATTGAGATGGATTAGTCACTTTTGGGGCAAGATATAATTAAAGATGAACCCATTCAGGTGGTTCTAGGACCGCAATGTCTGTATGTAATAGTTTGATGAGTGGAACTAGACATCAGATGGTATGACTGGAAAGGCTTGAGGCATGATTGGACATTTTTCCGTATGGTGCTGCCTGCTTGAATCTTGGTTCAGCATAATTTCTAGGTCCAATATGAACACAAGGGAGCTGATTCGATGGGCAATTCAAATCAGGTGGATGCATATGGATGTATTTATGTGTGGGAAGGCTTATCTAATGTAGGGCGTCAATTTCTCATTGCTGCTGTCCATTCATTCATACAGCTAAGGCAGGCCATGGTGCAGAAGTGAAGCCAGTTGGATGTCATACCCCTTGATCAGTATCATGGAAGTGGATCGAGTTTGATATGATAAACCCAATAGTTCCTATAATTACTTGCACATTTTCCTGATCTATCCAACCTTTCTGTTGCTTAAGAATATTCAATGCACTTTGGTTTTGCTGAATGTAACAGACTGACCTGTAGGAGACCGATGCTTGTCATAAGTTGCTTCTATTCGAAGCGACAGTTCATCTTGCCGGTGTAATTTTTGCACCATGGTCGCCTAATGTAACCATCGAGAGATACATCTGGATCCTTGAGTGATGATTGGCATCCTGCAAAAAGGTTTTCAATGCCTTTAAAAGGGTGCATGCATTTGTGTGTTTGCCAATAATTGGCTTGGGCTAATTATTTATGATGCTATTGGCATTGGGTGCTATTGGTCACTGATGAATGAATGAGCTTTCTGTTACTTACAAGCATAGATCAAGGAATTCAAGACTGAAATATTGTAGAGGCATTCCAATTAGATGATCAGAAAATTTTTTTCCAAGTCAATCTTGGTCGTTAATCCTTGGTACCCTTCAATCCAACAAATCGGTTTGACTCCTAAACCAGGTCTTACCCTTTGAGTGGATTGGGTAGTCAACTTAGATGATAGCCATGTGACTCATGTGACTTTTTCTACTAAATAATGCTGCAGTTAGCT
Source organism: Pouteria campechiana (assembly GCA_036873735.1). NCBI lineage: Eukaryota > Viridiplantae > Streptophyta > Magnoliopsida > Ericales > Sapotaceae > Pouteria > Pouteria campechiana. Next base: position 40,109 of record JAYJMB010020523.1, read on the forward strand.
TGTTTCTCCTTTTAGTTATCATCCTTTTTTTGTGATTCTTCACACGAGAATGGTCGATCTGTTGCTATCTAGTCACAATGCCATTTAATATATCTGCAAATGCAACAATTTGCATTTGCAAACTCTGTTCACATGATATACCATTATGATGTCAGCTGATAATCATGGCTATTACATTTTTTGGATCTTGTTTGCATTGTTCATCCTTATTGGAATCCTGCAAGGCTGTTTCTCATCAATGGTGCTTGGCGTCATGCTTTTAATTCTAGTCATCTTGTCATAATGCCATTGGTCTTACCTACTGTTTACTTATATTTCCTTGATCTACAGTATTTTGATATAATTATCTCATAGCAGTTCATTGGTTTCCATTTTGTGATCTTCTTTTTTTAGTTCATCTTTTCCTTCGGAATTTGCAAACATTGTACACCATTCAAGGCTGGTTGAAATTGAAATTTTCTATGGTGGGTTATTTGGATGGCTTGTTACAGGTGAATCACCTTTGAATGTTGTTGCAATTAAGGCCAGTGTTCACCTTCCATTTGACCATCAGCTTTTAGTCCAAAATCTTACTATGCAGGTGAGTGTGGAGGAACTACCTTCTAGATTCCCTTTTTTGGTCTATTGTTTGACACGCGATGTCATGCATTTATTTTTTATTCAATCACTTGCTATTGGGCTGATGAATCTGTGTTCAATTTTGTATTTTTTGTTGTCATGATATCAGGAATTTACAAATGCATCACTGCCAGTTTCTGTCCAAGCAACTTACCCATATGCTTTTGTTGTTAACAAGTACCTGCAGGTAAAGAACCTTCTTCTGGCCTTCTGCCCTTCTTTCCTCTTCTTATTCTCTTCTCACTTTATGCAATGTGTCTGCATTGTGTATATAAAGAAATAATTGAAAGAAAATCCCGTCTTCAGTTTTGCTGGAACTTTAATAATCTCTCTTATTCATGCAGCCTGGGGCTTTTGATCTTGTGGGTACTATCCTTTATGAGGTGGACCAGCAGCTACACCAGAGTGTCTTCTATAATGGCACAATTGAAGTTGTTGAGTCTGGTGGATTTCTCAGCATGGAATCAGTTTTCCTTCTCACCCTTGGAATAGCCCTTCTTGGCCTTCTTGGTTTGTGGATACATGGTCAAATACAGAACCTGTCAAAGGTTAGTAATTTTGTTGAGGCTGCTAGTTCCCTCATTATGAAGTCAGTTTTCTTTGTTGCTATTTGAAGATATGCCTTTATTTGCCTTCTTGATTTGTGGGTAAATAATGCTGCACCTCTAGGTCTGGTATTTTAAGGTATAGGTTGTATGCCATTAAGTGCTCAATCACTACTGGGTAAGTAAAGCATGCTGTCCTTGTGTTCAAATGCAAGTGCATTGGCTTCTTTGTGTTCAAAAATGCATGTATACTTTGTCTACCTTTTCCAAGCAAATACTTTTTTCATATAAGACCTTTGAGACCATATAACCAGAGCTCTGTGCTTGTGACATATACAAAATTGGTTACTAAGAAAATAAGGCTGTTTTTCCATAGAAGGGTTTTTTGTACAAGTTCTTGTATAGAGTAGGGAAGACTAGCATTTTTGTAATATAAACCTCAAAAGGTCTCTCTCTCTCTCTCTCTCTCTCTCTCTCTCTCTCTCTCTCTCTCTCTCTCTCAACACACACACACACAGAGGAAAGTGGATGGTGGATTCGATTGACTAATTAGTTGGGCCTACAGTGGACGTGCCTCTCTC
>JAYJMB010020534.1:6970-25109 GCA_036873735.1 Pouteria campechiana
GCAGTGCCAGAAACAAATATTATGGTGGTCTAGGAAGCATATCAGCTGATAGTTATCCAGAAAGCATATAAAATACAGGCAAATCAGCTTACAGGATACTGGGCGTCCAATCCATCAGTCCTAAAGAAGTAGCGATCATCAAATTCTCCAAATGACCCATCATACCCTGCACTGACACATAACATCAGATTTGGAGAATAACAGGTTGCTCTCTAACATACAAACAGAGGGAAAACTAACATAAAAATCATCCACAACAAACAGGACTAACCTGGATAATAGTATCCATAGTAGCTTCCTGCTGGATAATATAACCCTTGCTCAGCTATCAAAGAATCCTGATCTACATCATTCTCCTTGAAACTACTTGCTGCATCTCCTGAGGAGGAGACACACGATTTTGAATCAAATGGGGTTCCATCCTTTGAAGCAGCCTGGCATAATCAGGAAATCAGAGAAATCAATTTGTAGTGCTAACAATTGCAAATTAATTGACAGCAGAAAAAAGTAAACAGTGATAACAGCATCTCCTGCCAATCAATTAAGTTAACCAAACAGAAATCTAGACTGACAAACGTTCAACAAACGGCGTACCGCACTAGAAACATTGACATCTGATGAAGTATCTACTTTCAAATTCTTCATCATCCCATCCAGAGCTGGACGTATACAAGTTAAGGCAACCAAACAATGTTCAGCTTCATTCATCACTCATGTCTCTAACATAAATGAGAGTTCTTGAATCTTATAATTCAATGCCTATGTCATGGAGATGGGAACCCACTCAAATTTCACATTACATAAATACATAAACCCGCCCACCCCCACATTCCAACGAACACACAAATAGAGATAACGAGGGAGAGAGACAGAGGAATATGGAGAGCTAATCCTAAGTCATGCAAATTTGAAAATCCTAAACAATATCTAACCAAGGCATCAAAGCTCGACTGGATCTGGATGCCATAAAGGCAACGAGGAAAGCAGAACATTTGTAAAGGAACGCCACCAAAATATTGAAATCACAAACGATCGGTAATACGTAATACATGCCCATGGTTGTCTATCATCAAGTATCCTAGATCCACAGTTCAACCCATCTCACACAATATATGCTTCTTTATTAGCAGAAAAAACAAGCAACTGCATACTTCAACCAGAGAAGCTTGCTTTCTGAGTCGAAATAAGAAAAATCAAAGGTCAAGTCTCCATCTAATCCAGGTAAACCAGCACCAACAACCCAGAGATCTCAACGAGTAACCACCTACAAAATCTGTTTCAATAGAACCAAAAACTTCTCATAAACCATAATCAAAATTCTAAAAATCCGCAGCAGCAAGCCGATCTAGAACCCCTAGTCCGATCGTCACCGATGAAGAAGTAGAAAGCCCACCAAAATCAGAAACTTCAGATCGACCCACACGCTCTAAAGCAAGCAGAAAATCAGATAACGAAACGATGAATAAAAAATCAATGGAAATCCAACGGAAGTAGAAGGAAAAAAAAAAAAATCTATCGACAATGGAGTCGTGATCCATAACAAGATCGGAACCAAAAGGATAACGAAAGGCGGCAGAAATCACAAACAAAACCCTAAACCGAGGCGAAATCGCAGAAAGAAATACAAAATCGAGCAAGGATACTTTTTTCCGTCTGTTTCTCAGCATCCATCAGATCACACCAGCGATCTCCACAAAAGAATCCCCGATTATCTTCCTCAAAGTTAGAGAAAACAGCTACAGAAATTCCAAAAGCCTAAAAACGGCTTGAATTTCTAAACCCTGGCTGTAAACCGCTGCTGGAGACGGAAAACCCCCTCCGTTGACTATAGAAGACTCTGATCTGGAGGGAGAAAACTGCTCCGAGGCGAAAAACAGCTTACCAGAGGTTGGCAGTGAGAGAATGTGAAGGAGCAAGACAGCCGAAGGTTGGGAGGAGGGAATCGTTTTGTTGGACTTTACAAAGTCCGTGGAGTGATGAACGGTTGTGCTTCGTCCACGTTACTCTAAGGGCATGGATCAAATGGCTTTCTATCCGCTCCTTGTTATTTTACTGCGCCAACAGTCAAAATACGTTGGTAAAAGCCTTGAAATTTAAGCAGACGGTACACGAAAAATAATTATTCGGATTTTGTATTTATTGGCCGAAATATATAATGCAATGTATTCGAATTTTCATCGAGTTAGAAAGAGTTAAAATGCTATTTGTGGAATTATTTGAGCCGCGACTTACAACTAAATATTTAATTTGATAGAAAAGAATAATCAGTAACTATAACTTAGACAAAAAAAGCAAGAATATTTTAAAAGAAGCTAGCAAATAAGGTTATATGTATATATATATATATGTATGTACGTGTGCTCCCGCTAAGGAATAAAAACGAACTTTGATTAAAAAAAAAGTAAAGATATTGAACAGACTTTATGATCATGATCTTATATTAGTATCAAACCTTCCACAACAAGTTTAAAAAAAAAAAAAAAACTTTAGCATATATTTGTTTTTAAACCATGAGAAATGCACCGGTCCATGTGTAATATATATGCTATGTTTAATGTTAGTTCCTTTTTTTCATGCATTTACAGCGCTACAGTGACATACAAAGTTAAAAGCGAGGGCAAAAATTTAATTTACCAAACTTACAATTACAACACGGTAAAGAAATATCACGCAAATCATGCATTTTTTTTTTGAAAAAATTATTTGTAGATAAAATATCACACAAATTAAAAATTACAAATTGGGCCAAACCAGAGAATAAAATTCCAGCTATAGAATTTACTATGTATGTGATGACTGCGTTTAGCTTTATTCTTACTGTACTCATTAATCACGTGCAGAATACGACTGTAAACTTGCAACAAAGAAATAAATAAAAAGAGCATGATACACAAATCAAGATAATCGAATTTAAAATATTTACAGCAGTATTTTTTTTCCACGCTGCCTCTATATTCTTCCCAAGATATTAAATTGTAGCTATGGAAACATGTGGACCTATGATTATTAAAGCTCGTGCCATCAGCCGATAGAGTGGGCAAGTCGAGTTCAATGCATGGAATTAATTGAAACAGGTACAAATGTGGCACGAAATCCGCGAGAGATGGATTGATTTTGCTTTGCGTATCGAGGCTGGACGAAGTGCTAACCAGACTGAGATGATACGATGAAGAAAAATAGATTTTTGGCTCCAATCTCTGGTTGGCATGCATTTGCACGTCAACCTGCAAAATGAGCCCACCTTCCTCGGGCTTACGGTCGACCATCGGTCAATCAACTAGGTTGAAAAAATTCAGTAAATCGAATCTTCCTGATCTGGTCTAACCGCATGACGGCATCCCGATAAATTGCAACTGACACTGGGAACAGGGCATGCCAGTTTTATGTAGCACACTGGATTATCTATTTATCTATAACCGCTGGTGTATCATCTGACCAGGCCAGAGGATCAAAGTTTCCCGTTTTCTGGAGCGGGCGGACTTTGGTGAAAAGCAATTTGAGCTTGTATATACCTCAAAATATATAATCAGGGATTTGTATTCCGGCATTAGCTACACATAAAGACAGGCAGGCTCATGAAGTGACCATATGCTACACATAAAGACAGACAGGCAGGCACGCCATTGCCACGGACGCCTATTTTATTGCCCTCGTACGCAGTTTGGCTAGAGTGCGATGAAGCACGATACCACGGCGGATAATGTCGCAAATTAGGTGAAACTGCACCTTTCAATACTTGACAACCCGATCACGAGGAATTCTGCGGATGTTTAAATATCAAAGCACTCATTCCTCATGCAATTGCCGAGGAATCCGTGTCCAGAATTGCTGGAGAAATCCGATGCTTGGATGCTTCTTCTCTGTTTAAATCGGATCCCATTATCGAATCTGTCCAAACTCAAACAAGCCACGACGTTCGACGAAAAAAAAATTCATTTTCGGAATGATTTGACTCGACGTATACCCTCTCAAAAACACTTATTTCCTTTATTTTTTTCTTTTATTGTTGAAGCTGATTAAAATGATTTTTGATGTCTTTATCAAGCACAGTAGAAGGATTAAAAATCCACTCAAAATTACATACGACATACGCTATGGAATTCCAAAAGATTACATGGTGCACCCCGACTGGGATAAAAGGCTAAGTCCATTTCGTCCACTTTTGACTAAAATCTCTGCAATCATTATGTTGCTTATCATATGTCGATGGGCATAGATTGATAGTTTTAATCCCAATAATTATTACCGTGGTGTTAAATTTCTTTAAAACTCATAAATGTCACTGTATCCAGGATATGGATCGAAAGGAAGGAGAGACGAGTCCCCACTATTTCACAAGTAAATTGCTTCATCCATATATTCAAACACATGCATATCATATCATTTCAATCAACACATACATATCATATCATTTCAATCCAGAGTAACTTCATATCCATAAACTTAAAAAAATAATTCACAATGTACTAATTGAATCCTCAAGAGTAATGCACCGCCAGTTTGCTCCCCTTGGGCAGATGGGAGTATCCACCTGCTCGTTGACAAATGCAGGGGGTAAGGGGGAGTGCTAAATCTTTTGCTAGGGCAGAAGAGACAGGCACTCTTGAGGCTTTGCATAGGGATCATGGATTTCCCCGATTCTAACCAGCACTCCCAAGCCAAAGAAAAAAGGATGCTTCCGAAATAATCCCCTCAGTTTTTATTATTATTATTTTAAAGTGGATTAAATGGGACACGTCACCCTCCACTGAAATCGCATACCCTGACTAGTGCCTAAATTCATTAGAATGGGCGTGGCGATGTATGCTCTTAATCCACCTCACGTTCACCCAAAGAGGCAACTCCGAGCATGATCCATTCATCGTGGAACACAATAGCAAACATAGAAAACATGCTGCCCCATCATTCAAATCGAAAACATGACTATACCATGAGCAAGCCAACTGCAAGTATCAGCTCCAATGATTTTACTCGCCAGTTACACATCCTTGAATAAAAGCTGGAATTTTGGAATTCTCTCAGGTGGCAAGGGGCAGCTCACAATTAGCTTGCCTTTCATGGCCCCCATAAATATAGCCTGTAAAAAAACACAGATGAAGTGGGCATTCAAATAAATAAATTGCTCTCAAATTCTAGGTTTGAACCATGTTCCAATGACAAGTCACGAAGAAAAGTTGTTTCACTGGCATAGAGATATTAGAAACTTGGCAGTCACTGAAATGGATCAGAGGATTCTTCCATTACATACCTCTACAACATCAATGAAATCCTGTTTTCTGTGAAAAGAGCCTATCCATTTGGTGTGATCTGGAGTCCTGAACAACAAACAAGAGAGTTAACCAAGTACAGTGCCTACAGGTAAGGCATGGAAAATGAACAGTGAGTAAAACAGGGTACATCGTGTAAATTAACCAGCAAGCATAACTTGCATATGTAACTCTAACAGAGTACATTACCTAGTGATGTAACTGGAAAATGGGCACCTCAGTTAGATCTCCCAAAGAAATCCAACCGACTGTTATAATCCTATTTGCATACAGATAAATAATGAGATTGTAACAGGTGCTATTGGATGAGTGAGTTTTGGCTTAGAGAAAGCCAGTGGTCATTCTTTAAATGCCAACATGCGGAGGAAAGAGAGCAGATGATGTATTTCATCATTGGGACTTCAGTCGTTGCCTAAATCCAGGTAGAAGACAGTAAAGGATGCATTTCAATAAGAGAGTACATAGCATATTTAATCAGGAAGAACCTGTGCAAGGAAAAGGAAAGAATGTAGACGGTTTTTTTTTTTTTTTAATTTCAGTTCACTAGCCTGCAACAATGAGGAAAAGTACATCAATCTGCCCATAATTTGCTTGAAATATTCACCTCTATCCATGCCTATTGCCTCAACTTCAAGCTTAGTTCAACTACGGTAATAATACAAGAGGATTTGTAATTATCCATATCAAATTTTTATAAAATATATCTTGCATACTTCCTTTGGGATATGAAAATATTATCATCAGATTGCATCTCAATTCCAAAAAAATAATGTGTTAGCCCCAAATCCAACATATCAAATTCATTCTCCATGGATTTTTCAACTCATCAAACATGGTTGGTTCATCACTTGTATAGATTACATGCATATATAATTATGAATTATCCATCTTCACCATTCTACGCATAAAGTATACCATCAGAAGGACATCTTTTGAAACTTGGTTTCTTCAAAATAGGAATTTATATGACTAAACCAAATTCTCCATGATTGCTCTGCTCCATAAGGAGCCTTTTAGACATAAAAACTTTGTTCTTCATGCCTAAATTCTCAAAGATGGAAGATTGATCCAGATACATGCTGGAAAGGTTGATTTCGAATCTAATTGAAAATTTAACCAGTGCAAGTGTCTTGTGGTAGTAAATCCTTCGCTTTTTCTCATAGCTCTTTATTGCTCATCATCCTTTGTGCTTATCTACTTTTCCTTTTGCCATGAGTTTTACGTTAAACACCCACTTCACATAAATGGATTTATGACCCAAAGGAAGTTCATCCACCCATCTAATTTCTCCTTTTCAACAAGGGGTTATTTTCCTCCCTTTTCCCATTATAATTTAAATTTATATTTGTCTATTTGTGAAGAGAACGTCATATTTCCAGCATTATGTGTTACCATGTCCAAATCCCTGCTAAGTCCAGCGATCTTATCCCATGCTCTCATTGTATGTAACGTGAGAATCAAGTTTGGAACATGCATTAGGCCCACAAAAGTATATCACAAAGGGAAGGAGGAATGCTTGGCATTGTCAAGGAAATTAGAATTGATCACAGAGAGGGAGATGAAAACAGCCAAGACAACCAATAACAACAGCCCATATAATTGCTTATGCCATCCAAGTACTGCCTTTAATTCATCAAACAAATACACCACTAGTAGCTGAAATAACTATTGTGATGGACTTTGCCGTGCATCAGACTAGGTATTACAGATACAAACCATAAGAACCTATTTAGTTCAATGCAAAAGAGGCGCAAAAGAGAAGAAGGCTCTTTGAATTGCTGTGAAAGAAGTGTCCAAGAGAGAGAATGTAAAAGGGTGTAAAAGAGAGATAAAAACAAAAACAAGATGCCAATAAGGTAATAAGGTAAAGGTGAGATAAAGGAATAAAGAATGGAATAAAGATAACATGACATAATAAGTATGGAAGATTTAGGGTTGATGCAAGAAAATATATTTTTTATTGAAGAAAAGATAAAAGTAATAATAAAAAAATTAGTTCAGGGGAGAAAAGGTAGAGTTGAGTAAGAAATATTTGTCTTGTTTCGATGGGATTAAAAAGGACAGCAAATGCTAGTCAAGTAATGGGAGCATAAAGCCATAAACGCATTTTGCACTCGTTTTACATCAATTCAAGTAGGTTTGTGTTTGGGATGTCCTCAAATTGAATGCTGACGTGACTCTTAAACAAATACAACCAAGAATCCCACAAGACTGAACAAAGGTCAAAGGATGTCGGGGTTGTTCCCGGCTTGAAGACTCCGATGCTCAAGTCAATAAACGAGACTCTTTTTATGGGGTTTAGTTAGTAACCAGAGCTTATATTTTGGGAGTGCATACCTGGTCCTTTTATACTTGAGCGAGGGCAGTAGCTGAGATGCGTACATAGCTTGTACGTAAGAGAGATGCGATCTTATTCCTGGAGGAGGACTTCAGGAAAACACGTCTTACACAGTCCTCTGCTTTCAGGACTACGTAATGGGCATCCCTATAGTATAGGAATCTGACCAAGTACGTGGCCAGCTAGATAATTGGATATCTGTGTTAGAGTTTATTAACACCAGTCCCCCCTCAAGGAGATGTGTAATGCACTCTGAGCCTTTATGTTTTTTGGACTGTTGCATTGTTTTATGATGCGGTGCCTAGGGCTAATCTCTTGTTAACCATCATAGTAAATAAGGGCATTTATGTGACGCCTTGAATTCAATTCCTAATGCCTCGTCATCGTGGCCTCATCCTCTATAAATGAGGATCTCTCTTCTGCTCATCTGTATCTGTAAGAGGCTACTTGGTATGGATCCTTCAAGTCCTCATGTTGATCTAGCGTTATATGAGGAAATCAATCCTGTCGAATTGGTCTAACGTGAGGGGATCAATCCCGTCAAGCAAACTGGATATGATGAAATTAATCCCGTTGCACAAGTCCAATACAAGGAAACAATCTTTAGAGTACAAGCGCTAATTCTCAGTTGGCTGAGTGGATCGAATTTCTTTATGAAGAGATCAAACAACTAGATGCAAAACTGAAGTCCGCTAATCGACGTTTGGCCAAGCGCACCGTCGATCGCCTGCAGTCTCCAAACCGTGTTCGATCTGTGGAGGCAAAACTGGTCATTGCCCATTGGCAGATAGAGGAGCTGGAGGCGGTTGTGGACGCTTTGGCTGAGTAGATGAGACCTTTCTTTTCTCTACTCTGCTGGTGTAATGGACCCTTTATAATAGTAATGACATTTTACTCAGATTTTTGTCTTCTTAGCGCTATTTTTCCCTTTGAATGTTCGCACCTTTTGAGGACAGTGGATCCGTTGCTCACGGAAATAGGGCTATGACGCTTCTGCTTTCGTATGGCGGATCCGTCAGAAGTCTTTATTGACGGATTCGGAGACACTTTAATGCTTCCTTTTTTCAATTTTGTAGCTCTTGCCCAAGCAACCCAGCTCGAACATTTCATTTCCGCGGATTCGGAATTCGGTCTTTCTAGCGCCTTTGAGCGGGCTTTTCTTTATTTTTTAAATTCCGACGCCAATCATTCTGTGGCAGCTTTATCCGTGCTAAGGTGACCCTTCGACAATTTTATTCACCCACATGTACGAGGTTTAAATGCGACAAAACATGAAAACGGCCGGTTTTAGATTTTCACGGAGCTCAAGTTTTCATTTCTCCGGTTTTGCACGAAACTTTAGACAGTTTCATTGAGAGACATCTTTAAGAGGCTGTCGCGGATATAGAAAATCATTTCCCTCTTTTGGTTTCTTCTTCATCCCCCCTGTCTTCTAGTTGTTGTTGTTCTCTTCTTCTCCTCCTGTAACCCATCTTCATCTTTCATTCTCATTTCTGTTTGTCTGTCTTCCTTACGGCTATCAAGAGGTCTCATCCACGTTTGTCGGACAGTGTCATAGAGGCATTCAGGCTCTACCCTCTGCCAGAGGGTATGAGCTGGGTGTTTCCAGAGTCTTCTGCTCTCCCTTGGCATTATCGTGAAAATCTTATTCCCGTTTCTCTAGGGTTGCTCCAAGTGGGCTTCCGTCTGGATTGAACTCATTTTATTTCCATTCTTCTTTTCGGTTGTAAAATTTTTTCGGGGTAGTTGGTTCTCAATAATTGGCGTTACATCTTATGGCTTTGCCGGTGGGTTCATAATCTTCAAGAAATCTAAGTTTTTACCTTTCCTATGTTTTCCACCATTTTTACTTTGAGTAAGGCTTCTCACTCTCCCTACTATTTCTATCTTCTTCCCCGCACCCCTTAACAAAAATTGTTCATGCAAACCACTAACCCAAATGATGACTGGAAAGGTCATTGGGCCTAGGTTAGGGTAGCGAGGGCTTTTCCTTTTCCTGCAGTTTGGACTACTTGTCCAGAGCGCGCGTCAGTTATGCTATCTCCCTCGGAATAACACTATTTTTACGTTCTGAGGTATAGGTTGATGTCTGTATATAGGTTTTCTGTGGATGTCTTGACTTTCGTCGATCATTGTCATCAGACGGATTTTGTTTTGCTTCCCTGGTTAGGAGGTTGTAGCTCCTGACCCTCTTCCTTCCTTATCCACTTTGTTCCCAGCCATGTGCTCTTCGGTGGAGACGAAGGTAAATCTTATTCCTTATTGCATCGTTGGTCCTCGAAGGGTGAAGGGTCTCAATTCTGTATCCGTTCTTTCTGCTGCTCGGGTAGGTCCATCCACGCGTCCTAGAAGGATTAAGACAGTTGCTCGGAGGCAGTTGCTACCGCTTCTACAAACGATCTGTCCTCTTCCTCTTCTCTTCCATCTTTTGAACCTCTTAGGGAGGATCACTCAATTCCGGAACCTAATCCAGAAGCATGCCAGTCCACGTAATATATCCTCGAATCGGAGGGCTGCTTAGACGTCCTCGTCCTCATCCTCATCCTCTAGATCCGAACAGCAGGCAGAGGTGGAACCGTTCGAATCTTCCCAATTGACTGTGGCGGATCCTTCAAAATCCCCCCACCAAGATGAAGCGAGTACATCAAGTCCTCGCCTAGAGGATACCACAACAGGTGGGGATGTGGACGATCGTTTGTCTATTGCAGGCAGGGAGTGTCCGTTCGTCGTGCAGCAGGCTAGCAGGTACCATCCTTGTCAGAAGGTTATTAACAATTGCCTTCTAGGTTATTATCAACTATCTTGCTTGTATCATTATGTTTCATATTTTATTCATTTATAAATTTCATTCTTTGCATTTTGTGATTTGTACTAATATATCGTGATTTCATTTTAGGTACATATCAATTAAAATCAAGTATAGAAGAATAAAGAAAGATTTGCACATGACTCATTTTAGGTTAGTTGATTTTGTTTAAATTGTTAAATATTTTGTTAGATTTATCTTTAAAATTTGTATAATTACATTACTAGTTCATCATTATAATTTGTAGAGTTATTTTTTTATTTTTATATGTATATTAGGTTTTTCTATGATGTGTAATTATTATAATATGTTTTAAAGATAATCTATAATTACTCATATTATATATAAATATATTTATTTAATTATATTTTTAAAATTTTAAAATTTTAAAAATGTTTATTACATCATAATTATATCATGCTGACATCACTATTCAAAACGATTTGAACCAACGGTTGAACCAATCGGACCTAAATCACACAAAAAAGCAATTCATATCACAGTTCAATTCTAACAATATTGGGCCAACTGCTTCCTGTCCTGCTAGTCTTTCTGGACCATGGGTGATCTCCGGAATCACAGATTGCACTCGAGGTAGGAGATCGGCAACTTGCGGTCCAGAAACTGGGATGGAGGGCTAGGATAGAGATCCGTTTGATAGGGGGGAGGCAGAAGTGGGGCTCCCATAGGATCATTCTTAGCAGGGATTCCGCTTATGGGATTGCCTTGTTGTTGTATGAACTATTGCATTATCTGTTGCATCTCTCACATCATCTGTTGATTTGTTGGTCCGAGCTGACTCAACAAGTCTCCAGGTGAAGCGGCGGCACCGTTTTGGTTTAATGTGGACGACGCGTTGTTAGTTGCAATAAGAAATGGGAAAACGTTCATGTTGTCCTGAGCTTCATCTGACATCTTCAGGCCTTTTGAAGCGTTTTCAACAAACGACACCAATGTTTGGGTTGTCTCCAAATTGAATGCTGATGTGACTCTTGAACGAATACCACCAAGAATCCTGCACAACTGAGCTGAGTAAACACTTCGACGCTGAAGTCAGTAAACGAGACTCTTTTTAGATAGTATAGGTATTAGCCAGAGCTTATGTTTTGAGGGGTGCATACCTAGTCCTTTTATACTAAGGCAATAGTCAAGATGCATACGTAGTTTGTACGTAGATGAGGACTCCAGGAAAACACGTCTTACACAATCCTATGCTTTCAAGATTGCGTAATGGGCATCCCTATAGTATAGAAATCTAACGTGGCACGTTGTCAGCTGAATAATTGGATATCCATGTTAGAGTTCCCTAACAGTTTGTAGTATAAAAAATGATGTTTCATTATAGATAAATTTGATATTGAAAAGGTAAATTTGACTAGAAAGATTTTACCTTATTTGGATGGGAGTAGAAGGAGAGGTAAAAATTGTATCAACTAAAATAAATGTAATGCTTTTTATGCTCCTTTTACTTTGGACCAAAGAGGCCCTAAGAGGATGTTGTATTCTTGTTATATTTATTAACATGAAGAAAGGATGCATGATTAGATGAATCAGGAAATCAAGCATTGTTAAACAATGAAAATGGAATGGGGAGGTTAGAAGAATGGGACTTTAGAATCAACTTTTTTCAAATAGTGGAACAAACTTTTCCTGTTGTGAATTGAGAGGAAAAAGAGACACCATAAGCATGAATTGCTGGAATTACCATATATTATCATGCCAAACTGTCCAGAGGTAAATGTGCAGAGCAAACTAACAACAACAACAACAATGAATACTGAAAGACTAAACCAGAATGTGATAGCTAAGTCTCTTAGGAAACCAGACCAATTCATGTCAGAAGCTATAAAAATTGTTTAAAGGCATGTTCTTCAGAAAGAATAATCTGACCCGGCATCCATCTTCATGTGATGAGCATTGAAGAAAAAAATTGTTGATGGTATCAAAGTAATGTCAAAATAGTTGACATAAACTTGAATCTCCTCTGAGTCCATATCTACTAAAGCTATTGTTGCAAACTTGGAAACCTCGTGTGACGATTTTGCAAGCTGTGAAAACCATCTAACATCAAAACATGATCCACAGGGCATAACTTCAACCAAACGAAAACAAAAGAAAATACAGGAAAAAATGACTTAATAATTAATAAAGAGCCATAACATCAAGTATCAAATAAAACCAACCGGACAAAAAAGGGCAATAGAATAGGATGTTTAGAAAACTCAATCAAGAATGGTTTTGGTGTCCCAAGGGTAAGTTCATAACTACAAGTCATGAAAATGGATATCTGCACAAGCGGACAGGTTATCTTTGAAAATTTTAGACTTTGTTTTGGAAGAGCCTGACTGGATGCTTTGGGTGGCTGTGAAAGTGGGAATGTATGCTAATTCAATCTGTTTATTGGTATCACCCTGGAAACAGACATTGAAAGGAGACAAACACATCACCATGGTCAGGTTATGCCAACTGTCCATCTGCTAGATCATGCCAGGCAACAGCTTCTGTTGAAGGGCAAATTGCAAGGTTTGAAGTTTTAGCCACAATGGCAAACCAAACAGCTGAATTGAAACCAACAAGTGGGAAGTCTTTGGTCTGTGTTTGTCGTGCTCATTCACGCACCTGCTGGCATGCATCATCTGCCAGCAAGGACCTTGAAGCAAATTCAGATAACCCATCCTCCATGTGGCCAAGCAAGCCAGACAAATCAGCTGATAAACATCAAACATATACCAAAACTTGTTCACATACCTATTTAGTTTAATCTGATATGGAACAAATTTTGAGAATGTTGACATCTAGGTTTTGTAACAATTGCAAGATGCAAAGTTGTATAAAGATGGAGAAAATAAAAACAAACAAAGAAACAATACAAAACAAAGACAGTTTGGTATTGTTAAGAGGATGAATCAATATACATACAATATCATCTAGGTGTAGACACTGAAGGTCAGGAGCTCTGCCGAATCGAAGGACGAGGACTTTATCAAGGGTGTCCCTGATGATGGTGTCCACCTCCCGCTTCGTCGTCAGTGTCGTTAGGAGGTAGCTCATCTCCTCCTAATCCAGTGCTTTACCCTGACTCCTATTCAGTTCCACGCTCACCCCTCACTCCCCCTTCCTATATTTTTCCTTTTCTTACTGCCAAGATATTGGGCATTGCAGATTTCCTGCAATATTTTAAAAACCGGATCTTTAATCGAACACGTCCAAAAAGCAGTTGGATTCAAGCTACTACGACCAATTGACAAGTATAATATATTGATATTGTATCATTTTTGAAGATGAGATTGAAAAAATAGACCTACGTAACAATCCAGATAAACCTACAGCGAAGAATTTCACGATAAAAATTACCATCCACAAAATTTTCACTTAGCTATTTTGAACACTGCTGCAATTTGCATCCAATACAAGGATCTCATAATCGGTGTTTGTAGCATCCATGCGAGGATATAAGTGAATTACGCACGGCTGATTTCCCAATTTTCAATCCCATCTGTGAGCTTTTGGGTGGGCGCTTATTGCAATATTTCTGCAATATTTCCGTCTCAGTGGATTACACGAGGCACCCAAACAAGCATGTTCAAGCATCGTGATCGCAAACAATAACAAACGCGAAACAGATTTCCCGACAACAAACTAAAACTTAGGATTTGGAAAAAGTAAAATCATACCAAAATTAAATCGCTCGTAAAGAGAGAGAGAGAGAGAGAGAGAGAGAGAGAGAGAGAGAGAGAGAGAGAGAGAGAGCCCTAAGTGAAGGTGTGCATGCCCAGTCGTCCTCGTTTCAGTCGGTCATAGACGCCCTTTTGCAGGAGCTGCGGCAGCTCGCAGAGTAGCAATTGGGCCCAATTACCTATCCGCCCATGGAGTTTATTAATAGATTGGGCCACATGTCTACACCCAACCTTAATCCTAAAGCCGAAGTCGCACTCTCACGCGAGTTAACGATGGCACACGCGCATGCTAAGAATCTATTTGGGAGGTTGTCCACTTATCTGAATCCTATCATAATTATTTATAAATGAATTTTTTAATTATTAATCTTATCATTTTCACATTATTAATATGATTATTTTACATGTTTTCACTTCATTGCTAGCATCGTTTTCTCTCTCTCTCTCTCTCTCTCTCTCTCTCTCTCTCTCTTCTTACTTTAATTGGGAAAAATAGACTCTTTAAACAGAAATAGAGATTAATTATTGAAAAAAATGTATAGATAGTAATAAGAAGATTTTGAATTGTTGGAATATATGGGTTAATTAAACATCACATTAGTTGTAAAAAAGAAAAAGGATTTTTCTTAGCTGCGGATTACACGCTAATATACCGAGGCAATTTTCATTGCCAATGATTTTTGTTCAACACGTGAAGCCAGTTCCAACTTTTGTGTCTTAACATAAGTGACTTTGGTAGCAATTCCACGACTCAAATCCTTATTTCTAGAAATCTATTCAAAACCTATGAAAGTGTGACGTCTAGCTACAGGTAGATCGCAGCTTCATAAAATGATGGGCTTCAATACATTTGGATGTGATGCCCACGGGCTTCAGACTTTCTACAGAAACCCACTTAAGGCCAACATTCGTGGCGCAGATATGGTTAGCTAGAGATGGGATCTTTTATTTTTTTTTCTCGTAAAATATGTGCCATTATTCTTATTTCTTTCAATTTAAAATTTTTCTAGGCCCATTTAGTATCCTATAATAAATTGTGTGAAAAAATATTTACTTTTTAACAAGAATGAATGAATAACGATAAAATATATAAAATCTTTTTTTTTTATGGATGAGATATATAACAAGTGCATAGTTTTATTCGCATTCATAGATACACGTTCCATGAGTAAGGGCTTGTTTAGGATCACAATGAAATTTAAGCTTGTTTACATAGACAGTTTTTTTCTAAAAGCTTTTAAACATGTGAAATAGAAGTGTATTTTGGCATTTAAAAGTACTTTGGAGCTGACAAACACACGCTAAATAAATCAAATACAAGTTTCAATTGACCAAACGAACTGTATAATTATGATTTCAAAAGTAAACATTTAATTATGGAGTTTTTATTTGATGCGGTTTAATATACGTCTGAGTTAATTAGTTCTAAAGATATAAACAAATGTAAAAATTTTTAAACGATTGACACGTGGAGGACACCTACTCCGATGAGCCGCTCCATCCAGAATCTTTAAGATTATCCTAGCTGTCTAATCCGTCCATCGCTAGAAGGAGACAGTCACTATTTTCTGTCCATTTCTATATGATTGTTACAGTCGCCTACATATAGCCAGCTACCTGCGGCTTTTCCAGATGAAATGAATAGCTTGTATATGAGTAAAGTGGCCTGCTTGGATCACTGCTAACGTTATTGTAACGGGTACTTTCCATCGTCATGGAAACAGTGGTGCGCATTACACCCCAGCCAAATATTATTGGACGTATCAAGAAAAAAATCATTTCACATGACTCATTATTGTCGCCCCAAGCTTATCTAAAACATGCGTAGACAGCCACGGGCTGCCAAAAGCACCCACTTGAGTGCACCGTGTACGTGGACGGACTTCTCTTGCCGATGGGAAAGTGGGGCCACTCGCAGTAAATCCAATGCTTGAAAATTCGGATTGATACTATATATTTATTAGCTCGGGCGAAATGGGATAGTCTCGATTTTTATTTATGATGCATCCAGCTGGAACACAATGCAGCTTGTTGTATATCATTAGTCATGCTTGCTCAGAGTATCATTTCTGATTTTCCTTTTCACATCTAAAAACACACGGAACATCCCAAGACCCCTCAAATGAGGAATTACTTTTGAGATGTTGGTGGGCTACACTGACTCTGTTTACATCTCCACCCTGGCTTCTCAAAAAAAGAGCTAACTCTGCTACTGACCCACCAAACTTGGGACTCCTATTTATGAAATGTGGATGGTTTAAGCTCACATGATTCACGTCTCCACCTATGGCTTCTCTAAAAATGCTCACACGCTGAAACTGACCATCCCAAACAGAGCAATTGGTGGACCCACTTATCTTATCATTTTCACCAAGCTGGCCAAGTCTGTTTGTCTTTCATAGAACTCTCACATTCATTTGGACAACCCGATCCTCGGTCTGCCACTCGTGCCAGAACCTCCACATCGGTCATCTCTATACAATGAAAGCGTATGTCAGCACACCTTAGTGAGAATTTGTTGGTGGACGTGGATAATCTTAGAATATCAAACATAGGGACCGTCCAATCATGCAAATTCACTATTCATGCATGCGCCAAGTCAACCTTGACATTGTGGCAGAGTATCAAGTGTTCTCTACCGAGATATTATCCAGCTCCAGTGTAAGGAAGATTAAGATGGTTTTTGTACTTGATTGGAGTGACGCGTGTGATGAGCGTGAGTCACCACCATCTCCAAATCTTTACTTGTCTTGCTACGAAAGAGCCTTCGTTGTACCAGGGTATCGAGGGTGTAATTAACAAGAACTGGTTCTTGTACGCCCATTGAGGTATACGTGTGGCATCTGATCCGTCCATCATTTCCTCCAGCTCAAGTTAGGCAGTGATGCGCAAAACTGATGGGAATCCAGGATTCAACTAGCTGAAATACAGGCAACACTGCCAACAAAACCATTGATAAACTACCTTGGGTCGATTCCTGATGTCTACTGGCGATCCAAGCATTCATTCCATAAGGTGAATCTCTGCAAGAAGCAGCAACAATCTAAAATTATCTACACCCAAAACTTGGATGGTCCCCAATAACGATCCAATATCATGCATTGCCAATGCACTTTCGGTAAACAGTTTGCCCATTTTGACGTTTGGGTGTGAGAGATTTTGAGGCGATGTGGCTAACAACCTTCGGTGAATACGACAGGCGGATCGGATTCCGATACAGAGATCATATGTGTAGCACTAGGTTTACTACAATAAGTATGCGAAGGCAAGCCCTGACGAAAATCGAAACGAAAGGGATTCTCCAAACTACCCTGAGAGGTGATGAGGGAGAATATAAGGACGGGCCAGTGAGACTGAAATCAATGGCTGATAGACGCCTGAGAAAAGGAACTGTATATGTGTCCATCACCAATAGGAAAAAAGATACGCAATTTTTGCGTGCCACCCAAACCTTTGACCCCTCCCCCTTTGGCCCTTTTTATCCCATCAGATATGGCCTCCCCTTCTCTCTCCTATCCTCTCTCTGTAATCTGCAGAAAGGGCAGGGGGTGTGGAGCATGCAGCGCACTGAATTGCAGCCGTTTCAGAAGCATGCAGTCTCTCTCTCTCTCTCCTCCATGTGTACGTCTTCGCTGCATGCAACTCCAGCCAACTACCCCTCTTTTAATGCTACGGCACATAAATAGCCTCCTTTCTCTCGCGGCCCTGGCAGCTTTTCTTATCGTGAGAAGATTCGATAAAACTCAGATTTTTGGATGTATCGTGTCATGGGCTTCTGGGAGCCTCCCCGCGGGTGGGGAGTGAGGTCGCCTACAGCTAGCCGTAGGTGGGCCCCCCATTCAGGTAATGGAGTACCAGATGTTCGCGGATGATATCCGCCGCCCTTCTTTCAATGCAGCGGACTCCCTGCTATTTGCAACATATCAATGGCTGGGAGGTCGAGTAGAAAGATACCCATTTTATAGACTGAAAATTCCAACGTTCTAAGCGGCAACAAGAGGTAGTAAAATAAGGACCATGGAAAGACTATGAAAATGAGAAGGAAAGGTAC
>JAYJMB010020534.1:25209-41842 GCA_036873735.1 Pouteria campechiana
TCCAACGTTCTAAGCGGCAACAAGAGGTAGTAAAATAAGGACCATGGAAAGACTATGAAAATGAGAAGGAAAGGTACGATGTGAATTGGATAAATAAAATAAATTATATATATTTTTATATAAAAATTGAAAATAATGATATATATATATATGTAATAAAAAAGTTATGATTGCTAAATAGTTAAAATATCAAATCATGCTAGTGTGAAAAAGTAAACATTGGTGAAAAATTATTTTCTTTTCTCGTTTTATTTTTTAATATAATTTGATATTTTAACTATGCAATAAGTCTATATTTTTTGTTATTATTTGTATTTTTTTATCTTTTTATATAAGCTTATGTTTAATTGGGTATAAAAGCATGTCTTTTTAAGTGTATAAAATATAAAATAGCATATAATGACTAGAATTGATTGGATATGAAATTGCAAATGGGAACAAATAATCGAAAAAAATAAATAGATGAATAAATAATTGAAAAGCATGAATAATGATCAGAGAAAAAAAAAAAAAAAGGGAGGTAAGGCGTAATAAATATCATATTTTTTGGGGTCAAAATGTAGGAACTACGCACCGTTCCTACCAGGATGGTGTATCTAGGGCGCACGGAGAAATCGACGACCGCTTGATGGAGATGCTTTGGGATGGCGAGTGGGAGGAGCATCAGACGCCCATCCGTCAACACCAACTCCATGCCCCGATAGCGAGTTAGGAACTTAGGGTACTTTGCGCGTGCCATGCACAGAATATAATCACGTTATGGCATTCAAAACGTGGAAAAGCAGCTAGAAAAAATTGTGATTTCATTGTCGCGCCTAGGATAGGTTTATGGGGTGAATTTGTGTCGTCCAAATCGAGTGGGGCCCACCTGTCGCGGGCGAGACAATTCGTGGGTTTTTTTCTGTCGCTAGCTTCAGGGCCCCCTCCAAATCTCCCCAGTCGGAACGGGAAAACGACTGGCCATTATTTTAGTTTCCCGGAGAAGAATATCTCCCTTTCCAACTTGTGTGCATGGCCCAATTTTTGTTATCTGTCAGTTCTGGCCATTGCCCCAAAAGTTGTTTGTGACCATTGGATGAAAGGATACAACGGGGTAGCTGTCATTCTTCCTTGACCCCACCCAATAATCACAGCAGCCACGCTATTTTAATAGTTTGTTTTATCGATAAGGTTTGATGCGTGTCCCAGATCCATCCAAAACTGGTCGATTTAAGAGATGATTAATGCTTGGCAACCCACGCATACGTAATTTCATTTGCTACAGTGTAAATGTATATAGAGTTACAGGAACTACGCAGCATGGCAAGTGTCCTGAGTCATATAAGGTGGAAAGAATGTGCCAATCAATGTTGTTGAAATTCAGGATGAAGAGGAGATTGAACAGCAGTTGACTTGCATGTGAGAAATTTTTTTTTTTTTTCTCGAGTAGTTGTTAGCTGATTATTAAAGGTCGATTCAACAAAAGAAGGCTCCACTTTTTAAAATCTTAGTGAAATCATTGTATTTTGATTTTAACGTATTTTTTTACGAGATCTAAGTAGACCGTTGTTTTTATTCTCACCTATTTAATAATAATAGTAACAACAACAACTTTGATATCATTCCTACACAAAGACTCGTGTTTGCTGGAAAATTAAAATTACCAAAAGTGAACATGAATTCATTAAAAATCCTCTTTCCACTTGTAGAACCTGTAAGCATGTGAATAAATATTCATATTTTCTAAGTTACATTTTCTCACGTGAAGGAATACTTTTATACAGTTTTATAACAGTTTAGCATTTTAAAATAATCCAAGCGATTTCTATATTTTAAACATGTTACACGTAAACATATAGATAGTATTGATGATATGGTTGGCTGGGATATCATCATCGCATTATTACAGATAAAAAAAAAAAAAGTCAATTGAGAAATTTTAATAAAATCGACTAGTCGAATCGCAACCCATGTGCTAAATGCCACCTCTATCTTAAGGGGTTGGCAAATTACGTGACTTGTAAGTATTTTTGTGTGGATTCTTTGTCGTTTCTACTCTGCCATCAATTCCCAACACCTAAAGCTGCAGAAATTGCATGAATCACTTTAATCGGTCCTCGTTTTGTTTGAGATTATATACCTAGGTTCGATTCATTATGTATAATCTTTTTCTCCCACTTTTAAACTTTATTTCAACGGTGACTTGTCACATCCGTATCTGTTCATTTCTATATTTATTTTATTTTCAAGGTGGTGTGTAGGCTACATGGTGGAATGGAGCATTTGGGTTATAGCCCATCTAAATGTTTCTGCTTGCATGGAAGATAAACCATCTGAACCGACCACATGCACAGGTGTTGGGCTGAGAAAAATGCGGTCTGGCTGTGGATGGTGCCCAAATGCCTGTAGAGATGCTCATTTAAAGAAACCGCATCTTCTTTACCCGTTGCACATGGACTGTCTGAGAGCTGGCGTTTCCAAACATGGGCATGATATCATATGGTTCCACAAAATAGATGGTCCTGATTGAGAGAAAACCCCAGCCGCAAGAATCAGGACACTGCCCTGTCACATCACAGCCTGAACGGTGCCTGGATACCTTGTCTCAACGAGAAATAGCCTAGGAAGTCATGGTTCAACTGACCCACTGAGCATTCAAGGGTTTGGTCAAGGTAATTACATTGCCAATCATATTAGCAATCTCACATACTTTTGTATTTTTTAAGGCAGGTAATCCAAATAGCAGCTATATTGCAGTCCAATTTTTGACATTTTCTTCTGTCCTTTTGATTTCCCGCGGAAAAATTCCCTTCCAAAACCTCTTTTATTTAATGTAATGTTTACTATATCAATAATCTCTCATCAGCCAATTTCTATGAAAATCTTTATTTATTTTATTTTTATATTTTTATTACGGACGTCATATCGATATCATAAACTCCTACTACAGGGCTATGGGAAAAAAAAAATCTGCCCAAACGTACTCGGAATTTTACTTAAAAACTGCTGCATAAAGAAATTTATAGAATTATTTTATGAACAATTTTAACTTTTCTATCAAAACATTCAATATTGATCTTTTTCCGAAAACAAAAATCTTTATTTACAGAAATTCCTAACATGCAGTTTCGTTTAATCCCTCAAATTTGAAGAAAGTGAGAGCATTTTACCAAACATAATAAGAAGGTTAAAAAATAATAATAATAAAAGATAAAGACAAAAGTGGAATAAACCAGGCGTAAAAGTCAAACTTTTCCTCTTTACTGCAAAACCGTCCGCGTGCCATATCGCAAGGGAGGGATGATCTCGACCATTCCTCGGTAATGCCAAAAATGCAATAGAAGGTCCGATCTTTGATGGAAAGCAGCTTGATGGTTCGGATTGCATGGTAGTTTCTAGAACGTTCCATTAGGCGTCGATGGTCTGACATATATCTCCGCACGTACAAATTTAAAATGCCTCGGAACAAACATTTTTTCAAGCGTCACCACCAGGTACGGCACGGGGGAATAAACGGTAAGTCTATTCCTCCACCGTACACGTGGGAGGGTCATCTATCCTTTCGCTAACTCCTTCCATTGACCGAAATTAAGCATGTAACAGCTGGCAATGTACGGCAATTAAAGAGTGTTTTTGCCATTAAAAAAATATTTTGTAGTCGTTAACATTAGAAAAATTAGCTGTCCACCAGACAATTACGCTAGAGTATATTTAAGTAACTTTTCAAAGCTAGCGTCCACCCTTATAAATAATATACTTCTGTGGTGATGGATGTAATATAATCAAATCGCGAGGGCACCCATGCAAAAAGACTAAATTGCAAATATCCGTTTTCCGAGAGATGGATGGTTGTGAGTGATAGGTTTCCGGTGGGCCACATAATCAAGACATTTCTCAATGTCAACAGCTAGGGAGATCTTAGCCGTCTACCGGAAACCTTCTTTGAAATATTTCAGTTGCGACGGCTGCAATGATGGTACAGTGCACATGCACTGCATCGCCCGCGGATTTCAAAGGCCAAGGCTGCCCACGTCGAGATCCTCGCGCCGATATCATCGCACAAACCGATGCGTCTATCCATTTTCTGCAATTTAAATATACAGTAGAAGTTTTAAATTCATGGACGAAAAATCCAAATTCATTGGACAAAATTTAAATCTAAGTAACATGCATCTGTTTTCGGAACATCTAACCTGACACGCTTCTTAGGTCGTCCACCGAAATTAGCATCGACTAATACCATCCAACCAACCTACCTGGATATTTAAATTTATCTGGCCGGCGTCGAGAAATTATATTATCACGATACAATCGTCTTTTCGTGAATCGTGATTACTTCCGAAGAGAATTTGTTTTCTTGAACCGTCGACACCTTTTAACGATAGGCGAAGCCGATTTAAGAACCCATCAAAAACCCCTCAGCCTTCCAACCAGAGCATCAGAGCAGAGCTGAACAGAGCAGAAAAGTGCTCCGCCGCTGCTCTACCTCCAAAATTTCCGTCTTCCAATCAATGGAAAACCCCCTCCACGCCTCAAACACTTCCTCATCTTCGAATCCTTCTCAGGTAAACTCCACTTCCCAATCCAAGGACGTTTCTTCGTCAACAGCACGACATCGAGAGCGCAGCACTGGCTACTGGATTCTCCTTTGCACCAACTACGCCGCCTTGTTCGTGGGATCTATCTCTTCCACCTTGCTCTCGAGGTTCTACTTCATTCATGGAGGAAAGAATAGGTGGGTCTCTACGTGGGTCCAATGCGCCGGATTTCCTCTACTCTTTCTACCAATTTACCTCTCCTCTCTGCTCCTTTCGACACGCCAACCAAGGCCCTTCTCCCATTTCACTCCGAAGTTCCTTCTTCTCGCCCTCGGCATTGGCCTTTTCTTGGGTCTCAACAACTTCCTAATCTCGTGGGGAATTTCCTACCTCTCTGTCTCGACGTCTTCTCTCCTCCTCTCTTGCCAGCTAGCCTTCAACCTCGTCCTCTCCGCAATCCTCGTGAAACAGAAACTGACTTTCTCAAACGTGAATTGCGTGGTTCTTCTCACTCTCAGTTCTGTACTCCTCGCCGTCGGCTCGAGCCACGACCGCCCACAAGGCATCACTAAGGCCCAGTTCTTCTTCGGCTTCGTTTCTATCCTCGGAGCAGCGCTGCTCTTTGCTCTATATCTTCCGGTCATGGAGCTAATGTACAGGAAGGTTTCGACGTATGGTATGGTGATGGAAATGCAGGTGCTGATGGAAGTCGCTGCAACGGTATTTTCTACGATTGGAATGGTTGCTGCAGGCGGGTTTGATGGGTTGAGGAAGGAAAGCTTAGAAAACTTTGATTTGGGTCCTTTAAGGTATTGGATAACCGTGGCATTTACCATCGTTAGCTGGCAGCTGTGTTTCATGGGAACTGCTGGGATAGTATACTTGACAACGTCGCTGACGGGAGGGGTTTGCATGACGGCGTTGCTGCCCATGAACGTGATAGGAGGCGTTTGGGCGTTTGGAGACGAGTATGGGGGGCAGAAGGCGGTGTCGACTGCTCTGTGCATGTGGGGGTTTTTATCCTATCTGTATGGGGAGTATAAGAAGAAGAGGAGGGAAGGAGGGAGGGAGACGAAAGCGATGGAGATGGTCGGCCATGCAAATGGGAGGTTGGATGGAAATGGGGAAGTCTGAGGAGGTCCGAGTAAGGTTAGTAAGGTTTCTTTTGAGACTTTTTCTCTCCTTCTTTCCTCTCTTTCTTTTGTACTTATCAAGTTGTTTTTGGGTGGTTTATGTTAATTCACAAAAGTGAGATGAGGGGAAGGTTTCTCAATGAAAAAGTATTAAAAATTCAGTAGCTTTTAATTTGAAAAAAAGATAAGAAAAGAAAAGAAAATAGAACGTGTTGTTGATTCCTGCCTTTCCCCGTTCTTGTACTTGTATTTTTCTTTCATTCATACAAAGGATATACTGGAAAATCTTAAAATCAGTGCTTGAAATTTAAAAGAGTTGTAGGCCCAAGCAACAGGAGTCAGGGAAAAAAGAAACAGACGTCGAACGCGAGAGGGCCATGAAAACCTACCTTAAAACAAGGAATAAAGAAACGGATGTTGAACGCAAGAGGGCCATGAAAACTTACCTTAAAGAGGAGCATTGGAAAGGTTTTACCTAAGGCTAAACAGAAGGCTTTTGGGGTCATTGCGAAATGACATCTGTTGCCATTGATTCAACAACTGCCGCCCTATCATTGTCCACGTGACGAGATTTTCCTTATCATGGATGCACATATTCAAATGGCCGGTTGAAAATAGATGCTCCTAATTTTGGAGGTGTCCTCCAAATGCATTGTGTAGCTTTAAAATAGATTCGGTTACAATTCAGAGGGAAAGGTGAGCTGGGTGGATGACTAGGATTCTCCTATGCTATTTCCTTCTTCATCCCTCTTCTATCTTTTAAACGGACGGACGGTCTAGGTCTAATGATCTACCTTTGGCATGGATCACGAGTAGACATTCAAATCATTCTACCATAAGTTATCTAGAGTTTTAGACAGAGGGCTTTCGGGGAAAAGAAGATGCGTTTTTGGTGTCACTTTACTCACTGATTCTAGAAAATTGCTGAGGGCTATGGAGATGAGGTTATCAGGTTGGAAGGTCTACTCCAAAGTTCGCATGGTTATCCTCAATAGCTTTGGAATTATTGTATGCGGTTAGCCACATGAAATCCTACGTCTGTCACCGCCAAATGAGCCATGCACAAAGATTTTTCTTCGTCTTAACGGTCCAAAATCATGATCTCACTATGTGCTTTTTCCCCTGTTTCTATCGTTAATCATTGGCGCTTGAAACTTTGGAAGTGCTCTCTCGTTGATAATGACTGTGCTTATAATTAGTGGTTGAAAAATGAAAACACATTTATTATGGTTGGAGCACGAGATATGGACGGTTTGGAACGATGATGTTTGGAACCGACGGTGGATTGTGATTTGCAACTCGTCGTCTATCTACATAGCAGCATTGCACAAACTCGCATTGCCATTTGGCAGTCGCCGAGGAAAGTGATAGCCAGCGAAATGACAGGCGCCATAACAGAGGCGACATTTTACTTTCATGGACAATGCAGATTGATCCATTGCAGCTTCTCTCTCTGTCTCGCTCTTCCCTTTGTAACACAAAAACAATAATTATTGTTTAGTACTTGCGCCGTGGTTCTTTTTGGCTTCAATAGATATTATTTTTAAAATCTTAAATAAATTAATAGCACTAAATACAATGAATAAATTGAATTATCAAAACTCGTATTTTTAAGCCCCAAAAGAGGCATTTTAATCACAACCATGCGTATGAAGTTGACTGCGTCTGCATGTAAGCGCAACCCGCAATAAAATAAAATAAAAAAAACCAAAAATACAATTAAGGCAGCACTTTGGATGGTGTTTTAAAATATTCTTGATTACATCGAAAAGCTCACAATAAAGTCGAGACAAGTTGGATTAGAAAATAGAAGAGCCAAGTTGACGAGGTGACTTCGGGTCTTTTGTTTTTCAGCTTTGAATCTACTGTATGCATTAAAAAATGGGATTGGGGAGCAAAAGACACAAATGCAATCCAATCTAGAGCATCCAATATGCATGGCCACCATTGAGTGGGTGCATATCCAAATCATGCAACATGCGTTGGCTTCTTGAATCTTCGCAGGCGCATCGATCAAAACACTCCCCATGAATTGCCTGATCGTGGCTCGCATATTTTCACCATCCATGGCCGTTTGAATTGAAACATCTACAGCCCAGATAGCCCGGATAATCCAGACCAACGATCCATCTCACCCCGCTGCAACTCTATGGATTGGTCAGTTGAAGATGATACGAACCATCTTTCGCTGTAGATTGACCAGCACTTTCATAAAGTTTATCCGCCAGAACTGAGTGTTGCCCTTGTGGGCTTGTACTCTTTTGCATCTGCGTTTTTAGTACTGGCAATGCTTTTTTTATTTTTTTTATTTTTCATGCATTAGCTTTGCTAGAGAGATGCACCGTGAGAGGGTTATGCCAGGAAGAGATACTGCCCATTAAGTGTCCTGTGGCACATCTTTAATATTTAAGATTCTGGGCCATTTCACTGGTGGGTCCAAAGTCACAGCAGTAAAGTCCACTTCAAAATGTCTGTTCTCAACATACTTCGGTGGCTTATCTGGTTCTGATTGGCTTACGCTGACATGTTTATTGCATACAACAGGAAGCTGGTGCTTTTTGCGAATTTTTGTGCCGTTCGTGGATTAAATCATTCTCCTAGCATGATATCTTCGCCTGCTACTAGCTTTGTTTTTTCTAATTCGAAGCATGTGTTTGGATGGTTCACATTGAAATATTATGGTTTACAAGCCATATTAATTCAGATCTATTTATCATTATTTATTTATAAGTAATTATATAATAAACAAGTATCACAATAATTTCCAAGTTATTTATTTTGTAAGATAAAATGCTAAAATTTTATTTTTAATGATCATCTCTTATTTATTTAAATTAAGATCCAAAAATGATTATTATTTTTGATTAAATTAATATTCAAAGAAACTCAAAAATCCATCTCTAGCAAATACACGGTAGAAATTTTGTTCATGATGTGAAATAGATATAGCAAAAATTGCAACATCAACTTTTTTATAAATTTTATCTTGCAAATAAAATTATTTTTTTTATTTTCTGCTGAAATAATAAAGGCAAATCAATCAATTGATCTTACAAAATAGTAGATTAGGAAGAACATAAACCTTTAATAGTGAAACGGAAAAAGAAAATGGATGTTACCTAAATAAGAGATCTGCACACATGCACACAAACACACACACACATATATATATATATATTTACATACAACTAATGGTTGGAATAATATATATATATATATTCTGTTTTTAGAGATTAGATTAATAACAGAATTTATTAAGCAATTAGCATGCATTAGTTACCTGAAAGCATACAAAAATATAATAATTTTACAGTGATGCGGCCAAATTGGGCGAGGTTGACATGAAAACTGGTGAAGCCCAGCCTGATCGGTGTAGGGATGTAAAAGCCGGACTTGTAAAAAGCCGGTTTGCTGATCTCCCATTATCCGAAGAGCTTTTGAAATTTGTATTTGGGAAAGCAAAAAAATAAAATATCCTCATCCCAACAAGATCAAGATCAATGAAAAAAAATCAAACATAGGAAACGATGTAACTGGACAGTATGTTCGCTCGATTCTGCACCTGTTCCTGTGATGAAACTGCAGGACAATGGCAAAAGGATGGCACCAGACCAAACGAAAGGGACCCACAGAAAAGCATAGATTATCTGGTGGACGGCGATGGATGATAGTGAAGCATCTGAAGGTTACATGAATTAAATCCGACTAATTTGAGTTATCCATCCTCGGCTCTACAGCGCCATCGGCAGATGTCATCATAAAAGCACTTCGGTAATAACTAAAAGAAATAGGACAAATCCAACACCTTGGTTGTTTGGTCCAAGGCTCATTTGAAATGGGCAGTTACTTCTTCGGAAATGACACATCCAAGGAATCCGCTCAGCAAATAAAAAACAAAAAACCTTACTCTTTCTTACTACAAAATTTAAACAACTGCTAACTTTCTTGCTACGTCTGCATTAATGGAATGAAAACCATCCAAAGTTTGCAGATGTGTAGAGAGAGCTGCGGAGTGTGGTCTGAGTACTGTAGATACACTAAGAAAATCATGCTACTTGAAATGGGTGTGACTGTTTGGCTTGAGCAAGCATCTGGACGACTTCCCTCATTGTGGGCCTCTCAACACTCTGCTCTTGGACACACAGCATTGCCACGAAGAACATTTGCATCGCTTCATCGAGTCGGACATCACTGAGATGCTGATCTAAGATCTTCACTACACCTTCTTTGATCCAATTTGTATTCATCTTGGCCCACTGGACGATGTCTAGCCCTTCCTCCTCGAAATCTCCAACTGGCCGCCGACCTGTTAGCAGCTCTAACAGGACTACTCCAAAGCTATAAACATCGCTTTTCTCATCGACTTTCAGTGTGTAGGCATATTCTGTAAGCGAAAGAAACGAAAAAACAAATAAATAAACTGATCATGAAAAATGCTCACATTCAACAATCATTAACAACCATAAGATACATTTAAATCTTGGGCTGATTGTCCTATTGATGATGAAGCTCCTTATCATCTGCTTAGTGTGGATTAAAGAGATACTGCTCTGTCAACATGATGCCAAAGAAATCACTCAAACACCAAAATTAAGTGGATCACAACAAAAGGGAATTAGGGGGATGGAAATCCCATGATTAAAAATTCCCCAAACTTGTTTTGGGGGCTCACCATTTTCCCTTTTTCATCCAGCTCTGAAAAATCAAAGCGTCCCGCCACTCAAGAGGGCCACAATAGGGGATTGTAGAATTTCTAGTGACTACTTCAATTTGTGGGCCAACTCGGTTTTGCGTCAAGTAGCATTTTGTGATGGAGACATCATGATAGGCCCACACATTTCATGCTAACCTAAGGTTGTCATTTAAAACTTGTGTCCTTTCGCTTGCAGGAAAGCAACTACAGATTGCTAAAGTAAAAGCGTTAAGAGTACTTTATATCAAAGGATATGCATCTTCTAGGGGTTGGGAAAATGTGAAAGCAATGCTTGGATCCCAATCAAGATCTTCTAGAGCTGTGTTCAGATTTCAGGGATTTGTTATTAGGAGAATTATGAGTGTCAGTCAAAAAAGGTGCTAGTGATAGTTTTGAATGTGCATGGATTTTGGATTCCAAGGGAAAGCAAAAGCTCAGCCAAACAGTGGAAGAAAGAGAAAAGCAAAAGGAGAATTTTGCTTTGGGCTGGCATTGTTTCGCGCACTGTTACACATGATAAAAGCTTCCTGCCTTGAGTCAGCAAATGGATATTCTATTCAATTTAAAAGCTTGAATGGGCAGGTGGGGATAGAAGGAATCTGAAAAATTCCCATTTTCTAGGTTCCACTGCCAAGTGGATCTTTCACTGTCATGATCTTGGCAACATGGTGAAGTGGGAATCCTTCCCACTGCTTCAACTCAAGGAAGATGGTATGCCCCATCCAAACACATTTCCAACCCCACGATCAAGGTTAAAACTGAAATGAAGTAATTAACTCAACGGGCAGCATTAAGAGCATAAAAGAAAGAAACTATAAGAAGTACTTTTTTCCAATGTTGGTAATCATGAAAAGCAGGAGAGAACATGATCAAGCCTGCTAGAATTGCGGCACTAATGGACAGACAACCAGGCTGAGTTTTGTTCACATTCTGTAACAATTTCTTGGGCTTGGATCCAAAACAAAGCTTTTCTTAACATTTGTCAGTATGTGTTAAGTACGCCTAAGAGACTGATAAGTGCCTGGTGCCGGAAACTGTGGCCTAGTATCACTCAACGAACTACATTGCTCCACTGATATACATTTGAATGGAGTTAGACACAGTTAAGCACACTTAAAACCCGTTTGCACAAGGCTTCTTTTCAGATCCACCCTCATTTTCAGTGTCATTGTCCAAATGTTGTTCAATGAATATGAGCATGTCTGAAAATCAGAGAAAACTAGCATAATCCGACAGAACAGAGATTCATAGAGAACTTGCATAATTCACTGAGCCTGGATGAAACACTTACCGGGGGCAATGTAGCCATAGGAACCAGCAATGGCAGACATGCACTCTGATGTTCCATTGTCCTGTAAGAACTTGGCCAAGCCAAAATCGGCCACATGAGCTTCGAAATTGGAATCAAGCAAGATGTTGTTGGACTTAACATCTCTGTGGAGTATCAAAGGGCTGCAATCATGGTGCAGATAACATAAGCCTTTTGCAGCTTCCATCGCAATCTTTAGCCGGATGTCCCATTTCAAATGGCCACCTTTCTTCCCATGAAGCACTTCGCCCAAGCTTCCATTCGGCATGTATTCATAGACAAGCAATTTAGTCTCCTTGTTCGAGCAGAACGCTTGCAGTCTGACGATGTGCCGGTGTCGAATCTTCCCTAACGTTTGAATTTCGGCAGAGAATCCATTATCGTGAGAAGAACATTTGTTTATTGCCAGCAGCTTCTTAACCGCAACTTCTTCGCCATTAGGCATTGTTCCTTTGTAAACAATCCCAGCTCCTCCCCTGCCTATGATATTTTCTTCTTTCAAGCATTCTTGAATGTCGCTGGATCTGAATCCCAGCTTCTGGAATGCGGTGAGCTTCCATGTCTTCGATTTCTTCCTTGCCGACCGGGCCTTGATGATTACTCCAGCAGCAAAAACCAACGAGCAAGCTAGGAGGCCAAAAGCGAAGAAAAGCTTGAATTTGCTGGGGCCTTGAGATTTGATCCTTCTGTGTTCGTCATACTGCTGCGATGATGAAGTAGAGTAGCTGCATGGATTCCAGTAAGACCCACAGAGACGAGGATTTCCTTGGAATGAAGTGGCATTGAGGTAGGCAAATTGACCATTCTGAGGTATCCTGCCGGAGAAGTCATTATGGGAGAAATCGGCAGACGTGAGGCTCTTAACGCTACCAATTTCCTTGGGAATGCTCTGGTTCAACCGGTTCCATGAAACATTCAGGTAATTGAGTATGCGGATCTGACCGATTTCGACTGGAACAGAGCCAGTAAGCTGGTTTTGGCTCAAATCAACGTAAGTGAGCAACAGGCATTCTCCTATCTGTGGTGGGATTCGACCAGAGAAGTTGTTTTTACTCATATCCATCTTACCCAAATGCTTCAATTGGCCCAGTTCTGCTGGAATTTCGCCAGTGAATCGGTTTCCGCTCAGGAGCAGAATCTCTAGGCCTGAAAAATTTCCCAAAGAATTAGGAAGAGATCCGAATAGGCGGTTGTTTGAAAGATTCAGCTGGACTAGCCCGGAAGGAAGCTTCATGGGCTCATTGGAGATTTTCCCAGTAAGATAATTGTTCTGCAATTCCACAAGCGATAGCTCTGGCAAGTAAAGAAATCCTCGCGGGATCGAACCGCTCAAGTAGTTCTGCCCCAGCCGAACTCTCACAAGCATGCTGCACTTCCCAAGATCTTTGGGGAGCGGACCGAACAGGAAGTTGTTGAACAGGATCAAGATGGTCAGTCTCCTACCATAGCAGAGAGACCTTGGAAGTAGTCCTGTTAGCTTATTGGTAGACAGGTCGAGTTCAATCAGCTTCCCGTTCTGTCCCAGCTTCGGAGGGATGGCGCCCGTGAAGTTGTTCTGCCACAGCTTCAAGACCTCCAGCTTCGGCAGCTCCGCAATGCAATTTGTGATCTCCCCATGAAGCCTATTGACGTACACGTTCAAGAGCTTCAGCTCCCGAAGCTCTGAGAATCCGATGGGGATCTCTCCTGTAAGCATATTCCTCGAAAGATCGAGGGATTTCAAACTGGTCAGGTTGCCGAATTGGGGTGGAATCGAACCGCTAAGCTGGTTTATCTGTAAGAAGAGCGTGTCCATGTTCTTTAGGTTGCCCAATTCAGGAGGGATTGGACCGTCTAGGCCGCAGCTCGACAGGTCAAGATGGAGCAGATCAGTCAGCTTTCCCAATTCAGGTGGGATCCCGCCTTCAAAGATATTGAAGTAGCCCAAGTAGAGCTGTCTTAGGCTGGTGAGATTTCCAAGCTCGGCGGGTATCGCACCACCCAAATCATTTCCAGCAAGTGAGAGATAGCTGAGCTCCTTAAAACTTCCAAAGCTCGAAGGAATACTCCCGGAGAAGTAATTTCCGCCCAAATCCAAATGATGCAGCTTCGGGAGCTCTGGCAAGCCCAGAGGAAGAGACCCATCGAAATTGTTGTTGTAAGCATCCAGCACCTCAAGCGATTTGAGCTGAGAGAAGTCCAAGGCCAAGCTTCCATTGAACAGGTTGTTGGATATATTCAGGAATCTGAGGTTTGTCAGATTTTGAATTTCAAGCGGGAACTTGCCAGTGAGATTGTTACCAGCAATGGAGAGGTGCACAAGGCTTGTAAGATTGGATATCACTGGTGGGAAAGATCCGGAGAAGTTCGAGTTTGAAATGTCGAGCAGCACGACAGAACGGCCGGCGCGATCGCACCGAACGCCAGTCCACGAGCAGAGCAATGTGTAGTTGGATATATTCCAATTGTTGAAAGAAGAATTTTGGGTAGACAGGGATTGCTTGAGAGAAACCAAGATTGAAGCTTGTTCGGAGAGAGACAAGTTACCAGGAAAATCCAAAGAACAAGAAGATTGAAAGAGAAGAAGTAGAGAAGAAAGGAGAAGAAGATTCAGGACAAAAATAGCCATGGGGGAGCTATTGGGTTCGGAGGAATGTGAGTTGTATTTCTACAAAACTGCCCTCTCCTGCCATGGAGAAGAAAAGGAGAAAAGCCTTGGATCCTGTTGAAATGAGGAATGCTTTTTGAATTTCTTAGTCTTTTCATTTTCTCCCTGGTTTCTTTCTCTCTTTCTTTCTTTTTCTTTCAGATGAAAGAAGAAAAGCAAAAGCTTTGTGTGGATTTAAAGATGTTTGTGCCAACCGTCGGATCAAAGGAAGTGTTTGGACCATCAAATCCAAAGTGTTTTAACCACATTTGAGCTGAT
Organism: Pouteria campechiana; assembly: GCA_036873735.1. Taxonomy (NCBI): domain Eukaryota; kingdom Viridiplantae; phylum Streptophyta; class Magnoliopsida; order Ericales; family Sapotaceae; genus Pouteria; species Pouteria campechiana. The sequence goes on from JAYJMB010020534.1 coordinate 39,767, forward strand.
GGACTGAGTTCACATTTAAACAGACCAGGTTACTTCGTCCATATGCTTTTGGAATGATTTTTTTCCTTTTATTTCATATACTTGCTACAGGCAGATTTATTCATTAAAAAAGGTTGATGTCATACATTTTAGGTATACCATGTGACCCAAATTACAGATAAATCCATATTTGATCGATTGCCTCCGTAATGTCGTTGCTACCAAAAACTGATACCTTTTGTTCTGGCATTCCAATCATCCAGGAAACTCCTGACAATGAAATCCAGTCTTCACAGGGAATATTCAATTGATTCAATGGGTTTTGAGGACGAGGTGGAAATAGCTTACATATGTATAGTAGGTAGCTTGTGGGTATCTTTGTTTTATAGATTTTTAAAGCACATATCTTGTTTATTCAATGAGAGAATGAACACTCACGGTGATGTGATTGCATTAGTGGAGGATGGTACATATGTTAAGCCTATCACCCTGGACTATGATAATTCAAATTATAAAGCTGTTTGTGCAAAGTGGAATCGATTGTCATGGAAGTCATCATCAGCTAAACTTTTTCTCAATTAATCAGTTGATACTACAAAATTATTCAGAAATTCTATCCTCGTAAATTAAATTATTACATTATGACAGACCGAAGGCTCGGCTAACTATCACGTCAATGGGAATTTAACTCCATGAATATATCTTTATTATCTTAACTAACGAAACTCTCCAGGAATCCAAGCTAGGATTGCTCAGCCAATCTGATTTTGGAATTGTGATGTAGTGACATCAGGTTACAATATCCAACCCAATTAGTTTAGCTCACGTCAATCTCTGCACTTCAAGCATTATAAATTATTTAGATAATTATCGACCTTCCATTCATCCAAAGAATTCTGAGCCATCATGGACCGTGGACGCAAAGTACAAGAAATGCTTGTGGGCAGACGCGCTGGAGCATTGTAAGATGCGCTCCTCCTTTAACCTGGCCGGCCTGCTCTGCTGCCTTCTTCTGCGGGACCATCGTATGGAGTGCCGCATACAAATGGTTGCCCGTTGCCCATGCTTTAGCCTCCACTGAAGAAGAAAAGGTAAAGGTGAGTGGCGCCTCATCTAAAAGCAGCACCCCACCTCTCTCGCTTTCGAAACTTTAGCTCAGAATAAAAGAGATGAGCCAAGCTGGAATACGGAATACGTCTGTCACAGATTTGAAAGATCCAAGCTACTCGTCTTCTTGATTCCAGACGTGCAACAATAAAAACACGAGCAATGACTTTATGGCAATGTAATTGTCCTGAAAATCTCTATTTTATGGATTTGTTTGAGACTTATCATTGTATATAAATTAAATTTGATCCGTTCATTATATTTAGCATTATATATTTAATTAAAGTTTAAAAATTTTATGAATATACTGAAGACTTAAATAAGATATAAATTTCGTTTTATTTAAAAGTAAATACTATTCATCACAGTTTTATCTTTCTATTTATGGCCCGCCTAAGTATATAATTGAGATTAATTTTCGATATTCATTAAATAAGATGTTTCGTATATGATGAACTGATTAAATTTTGCCTATTTTTCATAATAGCTTCCAACAAGTAATTTGTATAGAGATTTCTATAAAAATATTACTACAGAACCATTTTTCTAAACATATGTCTAATGACCCTTAGCTTGATTCTTGAGCCTAAGCTGAGCATAGATATGGTCATTTCGGTGGCAACCCATTTGTTTTGCTGATGACATACTACTACTTGCAATGGAAATGTCTAGTCTCCAATGCCTGGACCACTAAATGAGTGAGATTACTTAGCATGATCTCCTATACATTTGTGGCATTAAATCGGTTCTTTGTATCGGGCGGGCCTTGTCATGCAAAGCGGTCCTCATGAGTAAACTTAGGTTGGCATCTTGTTTTACACATCAAAGGTTACAGTTGAACTGACCTACAGCAATCAGCATGCTTTCATAGTCATTTATCATTGGGGAAGGTGTAATAAAGCATGAAAATTTATTGGGACGAAACTTTGAAAGCGTCCTTTTTCTCTTGTTTGTAAGCTTGCATCCGAGAGGAAGGAAATTATCGTTCTC
>JAYJMB010020545.1:0-14407 GCA_036873735.1 Pouteria campechiana
TCTCTCTCTCTCTCTCTCTCTCTCTCTCTCTCTCTCTCTCTCTCTCTCTCTCTCTCTCTCTCTCTCTCTCTCTCAGGTGGTCTGCCATTGCATCCCAACTCCCTGGCAGAACTGATAACCAAATCAAGAATCACTGGTCCACCAATCTTAGAAACCGAAGCTTGAAATCTGACTACGCAAAACGCAACCATCTATCTGATTCCCAAGAAACAAAAGACGTTCATGAAAAGTTACAATGTGGAATTCAGAGATTGGAAAATCTTTTCCAAGATTATACAACGTCGCTGATAATGCCTCCACTGCAATGGATCTAACAACCAGAAGAACTAAATCTCTTGTGCCATTCTCATCAACCTTCACGGGTGTGGGTGTTGCTGCATTGGAGAGCAAAAATGGGGCAAATTTGATTGAACCGATGAAACCTGATTCATCAAGCTCAAGTAATCTGGAGGTGCAAGGAGATACAATGGATTGGTTTCGTTCTGAATTTCCTGAATTCTTTGACTAGCTCATTGAAATGGTTAATACCCAATTCGATTCAGCACATTTCAATAGATGGTTTTGTTGTTTTATGAATACATTACTAGAAAATGCATAAGCTAGAAAAGGTAGAATACTTTTACATGATATTTCATGCAAGCTAGTTTTATCTTTTGAAATTTCCTTATTTTGCTAACATTACACAAGATAATAGTACATGAAAGATAGATTTATCTACCGAATCATTGATTTTTGAACGACTACGTGGGGAAATGTGTAATCCCACTTATTTTTATGGTAAATCATAGAGTAATAGCTACTTTGGATAGACAATAACAAAATTGCCTAGAATCAACCGATTGGCAGCTCCTTAATTAAAAAATCACACCAAGAGCTCTTTTCCTATCTATTGGACAAATAATCCAGGCTACATTCAAATTAGGGGTGTAACTTAGGTTGGGTTAGCCCGGACTCAACTCGACATTTTTAAGGGTTTGGGTTGGTGGCAACTCAAACCCAAATTATAATTTAGGTTGAGTTTGGGTTGACGGTAACTCAACCCAAAACTCGCCCGAATTGCATATTATTAGTTATAACATTAAAAATTATATACTTTTTGCTTCATATTACATTATTTTTTCTTATTAAAATTTTTTTGTGAAGTACATATAATTTACTAACCTTATATCATTCCTATTATCTCTATTTCTATTTTTAGTGCAAACTTGTTTTTCTCTAATTGAGCTTATCTCCTTAATTTTATTCTCATCTTCATGTCTTTTCTGAAAATTCCTTTGTATCTAATTAATTGTTATTTGAACTTGTGTTTTATTTAGCTACTTGATAAACTTATTATCTTATTTGGATTTGGAACTTTAGTTTAATGTTATATATATATATATATATTAAATATAAAATGAATTAGTTTTATTTAAATGTTATTGAACGTTGAAAATGAATAGTTATTTTTTTTACTTGTTTACATAAACCAAATTCAACCTGAACTTGACCTACAGAATTTGGGTTAAGATTGAGGTTTTAAAATTAAGATTGGATTAAGATTAAGGTTAAGATTTTAAAACTTAGGTTAGGGTTAGGATTGACCTAAATAAAATCATGATTAATCTGAGTTGCACCCCTAATTCAAACGCCCTTGTTTCTGCATGCGTGGAATTCTAACCAGAGTGAAGCACCTGCTCACAGAAGGTTAGATTATCTGATCTTGCTGCACCCTTCAACCTTCCCACACTCCCTCTCGAAAATCCCCACCACGCCCGACTCGTTCTTGAACGACCTGGCCCCAGTCCTCAGCAGCACCGTCACCCCAATACCTTCCTTGCCCTTCTCTCTCCGGCTCACGTTACAATAAGCCCTTGCCTTGCACCTCATCATATCAAACACCTCCATCCTCCCCATGTCGTGTCTAAACACCACCCCCTTCTCCAAGCAAATGGACCTACCACCTTCGAAATCTACAAGTCCCCATCCTCAATCTCAGCTCACGCCAGTGGTATAACATCCACCTGCATCGTCGCTGATAATCCGTGCGTTCTTCCCACCGCCTGATCGGTCGCTGCCCATGAGGCAAAGCGGCCTCCCCTTCGATGCCTCGGATGGGAAGTACTGGTACTCGGGACTCTTTATCGCCGTCGTACGTGTCATTTAAGGAGCTCATGAACCAGGTGTGGTCTTCCATTGCAGTTTTCTCGAAGCGGAGGTCTTTTAGGGGCAGGAAGATAACCGATTCTCGCAGTCGAGCGATCATGGAGTCGAGGCCGGCTGTGCAGTTGAAATTGAAGTTGGAGTTGAAGACCTTCTCTCCCCATGATTGGATGGGAGACCATGAAGGTGTTTATGAAGCTGGGAAGGACAACGGGGTCTCTAAGGAGTGGATTTGGAAGACAATTATTGCTGCAATAATGGTTATGATGAGGTATACGTGGAGTTTTGAGAACTGGGATAAGACTAAGAAAGTCTTTGATTATGTGGGGTTGTTCATGGTATAATGAACATGAATGCAAATTGGGGATGTGACTATTTGGATGAAGAATTGGGATTTGAGAGTCTCAAAAATGAGATGGTTTGGGCTCCTTTTACTTCCTTCTTGGATTTCAATCTTGTATGATCAGAAAGAGCATGAAAAGAAGAGAAAGCTTGACGTAGAAAATGGTTGACTTAGAGAGACGCCGTGAATGAGGGGAGTAGCCACAGCGTTTTTAACTACTATTTGCACGAAAACTTGTATGTGTACCAACAACGTGTCCCGATCTCCGGCACTCCAATCTCACTTGCCTGCAGATACTACAACATAAAACGTTGACAAAGCATGTGAGCCACAGCGTCTAACTGACTCAAACATTCGATCTAAGTACAATGTCCAGTCATTGACCAGGCTGATGAGTGGAATGACTTGGATTCATTGAAGGTAGACCGTCATGATTCGTCACAACCCGGTGAGATAGATGAGGGACGCGGTATTCTAAGTTATCATGCAGCTGGATATCTAAATGTTTATTCGCCTTTAGGATGGTGTGTGAAACCGAGGAGGGGGGGTGGGGGGAGTTGCCACCAACGTGGAATTGCTGAGTTCCCCAGACGACATTTTCAAACGGTGAAGATCGGCACTGAAAATTTCATGCTCATATCAACTGTTACTTCTTTGATACATTTAATCATTCTCATTCATAAAACTTTAGTCATTAACATATATATGGTGGATCTAAGTTCGTAATCTTGGAATGCAATTTCCAATTGAATAGATTACTGAAATGGGCGAGTGAAGGTAAAGGATGCCATCTACTTTGGTATAATATTTAGCTCCCAAACCACTATACCTTCACGCTTAATTTTCTGAGTTTTTAATTAGCTTGTTGTGCATATGAAGGAACGTGATTGGGTTAGTAGACCATATAAGCAGATACTAAAATCTGCTCAATCAGAGCCCACTTTTGACAAGCCTGATTTTCTGCCAGTCATGCCTAACCAGCCGAGACCAGCCGAGATGAAGTCAAAAGGACATTAATTGGGACGCTCCCAATTTCATATTGTACTGAGTAGTGGATGAGTTTGAAGTTTTGTGAAGGATAACCTATACTACTGTACCTGACCAACAAAGACACTATTGCTAAATGCCACACCCAATAGTGGCTTCTATTTTGCAGTAATTAGCAAGAGATGATCGAGTCCAAATCCCCGTTGTTTCAGTGTGAGTTCGTCGTCCTCTGCTTTCTTTCACCAATAATAATCGAACCACCCATGATGCGCACCTTATAATAGTAATAATAATAATTAAACACAGAGTAAACAAAGATAAAAATAATTAACATATATCCCTGTTGAATGAAATACTAAATCAGTTAAAATGAGTAAAAAAAGAAAGACATGAAATTTTCAACTCTTTTTTCATAATTACCAAAAACAACAACAATACCAAGAGTTTTGCAGCAGCTGACATTTATTTCAGTTTTCTTCCTTGCCATGTGCTACCCCGCGCGGTCTAGCATTTTGACACACTTAAAGAATGGAGGACGTCAGTGCTTCGGATGGAGTCCCACCTCAAGATCACACCTTTATGGTCCTGATTTTAAAAATCAGACCCCTTTATTTACTATGCATACGCCGCGTACAGGCACAGCCCTCCTCCTCCCGCCTTCTGTTCTTCATCTTCCGGAGCACATCCGCGATCCATCCGGACAAGTGGGTCTCGTTGTGGCCGACCTTGCCAGGCTTGTAGAAGTCAAAGCACTCGCTACGTTTGCTTGAGTCGGGGCAATCCTGGCCGTCCGGATCCCTCCACGCCCCTTGGTGGGCCATCCCAGACCAGTCGGCTAGCCAGTGATACACGTACTGCCCTACTCCCGCGAATTCCAGCCATCCTTTGGGGAAGAACTCCATCACGCTGCTGCTCCGATCCATCAAGAAAATGTTCGTAAGCTGAGCACCATGGGTAGATGCCAGTACATCCGTTGTACTCAGCAGCTTCACCTGCAGTCATCAGACAACCCGACATCAAAATACATGAGTGGGGCCCATCCCACTACGAGCATGTGATTATCATCCGCTTGCGGAATTTGGACCGTCCATCACGAAGCGTTAGAATTTGTGGCACGTGGCTCCATAACTAAGGTGGCGTTTATTGAGGCTATTAATAAAAAAATCGATTCGGCCATTCCCACGATCGGTCGCATTTGGACGATCCGGGAAGCCTAAGTCCACGGCCAAAAAAACCGGGCTTGCATGTTAAGAGAATCTGATGCCTGTCTCGAGGCGAAGAATTCAGGCCACCTGTGCCTAGAATGAGACTGGACTCATCACAGGCGAAGTGCCGAATCCTTACAAATTCATTTCATCCTTTTTCTCTTATAAACGAAAGCATACAGAAGTTTACTGGTTGAAGATGGACGAGAGAGAGAGAGAGAGAGAGAGAGAGAGAGAGAGAGAGAGAGAGATCTGAAATTGTCAGAAAAGAAAGTCAACAGACGAGTTGATATTTTCATCTCATGTTTATGATATTGCACCTAACAATAGGTAAACAAACAAGTAATGATAATTTTCAAAAGACGAAAATACCCTCACCTGTTCACAGAAATTGAGATCGTCGGACCGGGCGAACGTTAAGCGGCAGCCATCGACCTTTGCGCACTCCCGCTCGAAAATCTGCCGCACCCCCGACTCGTTCCTGAACGACCTCGCCCCAGTCCTCAGCAGTAGCGTCACTCCCGTAACACCCGCATCCTGCGCACTCCGGCTCACGTTACAATACGCCCTCGCCTTACACCGCATCGTATCGTACGCCTCCAGCCTACTCTGCTTCCCCATCCTCCCCAGGTTGTGCCGAAACACCACAGCCTTCTCCAGACACGTGGGCCCACTTCCCTCCAATCCTTCCAACCTCATCCCATTCCCAAACGTCGCTTCCATCAGCTTTCGCAACCATGGCGCAACTCCGTCCTCCAGCCTCAGCTCCCCGTGGTAGTATAAAATCCACCGGGCGGGCACTGCGCACCCCCTTCGCACGTGCCACCCCACGAACGGCACCATCGCCGACGATCCGTGCCAGATGTTGACGTAGGTGTAGTAGGAGTCGGAGACGAAGGTGAGCCCGTCCAGGAGCCTCGCGCCGCGTGGCAGGCTGTCGGGCCACGCCAGCGAGTAGTAGTTCTTGCTGCCGTCGTATGGGTCGTGGCCGAGGAGACAGAGGAGCCTGCCGTCCGACGCATTGGACGGGAAGGAGAGGTGCTCCGCCTCGTCGCTTTCGTACGTGTCGTTGAGGGAGCTGATGAACCAGGTGTGGCCGTCCGTCGCGGTGGAGGCGAAGCGGAGGTCCTTGAGCGGGAGGAAGGTGACGGAGTCTCGGAGCTTGGAGAGGAGGGGATCGAGCTCGAGGGAGCAGTTTGGGAGGAACTGGTGGTGGACGGTCAGGATCTGGAGGCCCCATTGTCGGATCGCGGACCAGGAGCCGGAAGGGGATGAGCTTGGGTACGGGGCGTTGAGAGATTTGAGTTGGAAAAGAATAGGAATAGCGAAGAGAGAGATCACAATGAGTAGAAGAACGGACGGCTTGGATGAGAGGAATTTTAGGCTTCGAGGTCGTTGTGATGGCAGACCGCGATGGGCCATTGTGCAGTGACCCTAGATTTTAGCCTGAGTCCTTTCCAGCTCGAAGCTCTTATAGGAGCTAGATTTGACCACTCAAAAGTCAAAACCTCTTCCCCGTGGTAGCTTGGTGAGCTCAAAGGCTACCTAGCGTATGGGTCCCTCTTCACTTCATGTCGAACTCAAAACAGCAGCGATAAGCTTCTCAGATAAATCATCGATCCATTATTGTATTGGATCGATGATGCTGTTACGAGTGCCACTTAAATCAATTTTAGGCCAATCGTGCGGTTCTAGTGATGTACGACCCATATTGCGCATTTGCTGATTTGGAGTTTGGACTAAGAATGTCTTCCAAGTCGTCGATTAGCTTCTTACCGAATTTTGGACTTAATTGGACACCACCCACGTGATATTATAAATGTCGATTTATGAGTGCAAGTTGGGTTGGTTTAGGTAATGCTGGAGTCAAATTTAATCTTTACCCTTTTTATACACTTCAATCCTAACACTAACTACGTTAGTAAAATTTTGGATTCAATGAATTCCAAAAGAAAAAAATATATATAATATATTGACTTTTTTAGGAAATCTTTTACATATGCTCCAAATATGTATAGAATTGTAATTCTTAAACCTACAATACATAAATTAAATACAGACATATCTCTAATAAGATAGGGTAACGGTAGAATATATAAATATTCATAAAGGAAAAGGAAGGACATGACATCATTGAGTAAAAGGAGAAAGGATTTTTAAAACATCACCATTAAAAGTTGAATGGATGTGCCAATGAATAAAAATAGGATTTGACTGGGTTGGTTGGTTTTGTGTTGAACCTAAACCAAGTTGCACCCCTATAAAAGACCTAGGCTCTTGTATCTTTATAATCTCTGGTTCGATTTAGCCAGCAGAGTAGTAAGTTCATGCAAACACAATCATGGCCGTCCATAAAATTTGGACACCTTAGTCATCTTTGAATGCAAGATGGCGAACCGAAGAACATATGTAGGGAATTGGACAGATTACAAGACCTCAAGAAATCTGAACTGCCTATATATGGAGCATTGGAGTGTGCGTAGAATTCGGGCAGGTCGCATGTAAATAACTGTTGACCCTTAAAACAACCCAGCCCAGCATTATTACACCTACTGGCCTCCCTCATGAGCCCAAGGGCATAAAAATTGCTACTAAGGCCCAGCTGTGGTTCATTTCACGGCCAGTCAAGGTTGTTTGCTTAAAACCCCACCAGTTACCAGTAACCGTGTTTTAATTTCTAAGTTGAGCATTTATCTTGCATACCATCGAAGACGAGTAACAAACAATACTTTCTGAAAATGTCACAACAATAATGAAATGATAACTCAGTTTATATTCTAATTATTGGCTGGTGCTCTGTGCAAAAAGCTGTCTTCGTCATAGCTATCAGCAAACGCCGTGCACTATCGCAGTCTAAACGAGGTCAAACTTTCCTGGATCCAAGTGCTACGGGATTTAGATTATTCCAAAATCATGAGATCAGTATCTGCGGAAAGGAATCAAAACACACAGAATAGTGAGCATGCACCAGGCAAAAATCCTCGCGTTCTATTTACAGGCAATTTACACGACAGCTCGCCCCGGACTTCTTAATTAGAATTAAAAGCTATGGAATGAGTGCTTCTGCAGGCCACCGGGCAGGAGAAAAAAAAATACAGCCTGAGCCTGTCACCCCTTTTGCTGAGTTAGAGTAGGGTCAGGTCAGGTCACGTCAGGTCACGTCAGATTCACGTCTGTCTTGTCGTTGCGTTAAGCCACCCCACCAATTAGATCTCTCCAGAGTGGCAGTCGTCAGGTTGTTACACATCAAAATGCTGTACAGAGGTTTGCCTTCATGTTGGAAGAGCACTCCTGCTGAATTGGATTAACCGGGCCACACAGCCTGCTCCGCTTTGGTTCTGATATCCTCACACACGATATTGCTGCAGTAAGTGCATCTACAAAGCAACAGTCTTCCTGATCTTCAGATTTGAGGCTTGACGCAGTAGGGGAAAGGATATGGCCCAAGGGATCTGCTGTAGCAATGTCAGGTCTGGTCGCCCTATCCGATAATCGTCCAGGCCGAGCAGCAGTCAAGCGGGAAGCCACGTTCTGGTTTCTAACTTTTGACTTGATGGTTAGAGATTTTAAAGTCCGTTCTGTGTAGAACATGATCCACGGGTGCCCTGGAATAAACACGGGTAACAATCAGGTTCAGTCTAAACACCCGTCATAAATGAACCAAGGAAATGTCGCATGGATATGATGTTTAAAAACTCGATGCCCATGAAATCAACCCCGTCAGATAATTTTAACCATATGAGTTCATCAAATTAAATGAACACCAAAGGCTTAACTGTCCACTTTAATCAGTTTGCGTGAATCAATGGGAGGGGAGAATATGGTCTGATGAAAGCACAGGACTCTCCCAAAGGCAGGCACCTACAGAAGGCCAAAAGATAAGAAGCTTACTTAGCACTTCATCAGCAGTTATCCTTGCCGAAACATCTCTAGTCAGCATGCGGCCAAGCAGATCCCGGGCTGGCCTTGATATTGATTCCCATATCCCACCATGAAAATTGAGCTTAACTGTTTTTATTGCCTCAAAAACATCCTCCAAAGTGTCCCCCTGAAAAGGAAGGACGCCGGCCAGTAATGCATGAAGGAGGACACCAGCACCCCATATATCTACTTTCTCTGAATAATGACCTGTGAGAACTTCTGGGGCAACATAGGCCGGGCTCCCAGCCACACCAAATAAGTTCTGACCTGCATGAAAGCAAGCAACGGTTATTTATGAAGAAAATCAATGATAAAACATGGTGCAATCAACACGTATTCAAGGATAATAATGCACATAGAAGAGTTGCATTTATACTCTGGGTTCAGCAGAAAATTCTTGGAAATGTGTTTCCATTGGATTTGAGAAGGCTTAAGGAGATTCTTTCTGTAAGTAAAAGTTAAGCATTTCTCCACCAAGCTATATCTGTGGCAGCTCACCACTGAATGAGCTGGAAAGCCATGGAGGCATATTTCTTTTTTGTTAGATCTTAGTTTGGAAAATTCACCACATGTTACAAGGCATTTACTAGCAGATGAATAGGCAGGATGTTGCTGAAGTCGTAGGGTGGGCGAGTTATCAAGTAAATACATTCACTACCAGCAGCAGCAATTTACGACCACCTATTATATTCCCCTTGCTAACCATGAATTCATTCCAATGTCCTGATACAATACTAAATAGTAAATTTCAGCATGTATGATCGCAAAAAACTTGTCTATCAATCATCAACAGGGAGTTGTCCTAGCAACAAATATTGGTGTGTTTAAATATAAGAAACTTGTCCACCAATCATCACCGAGGACTTGTCCTACCAGCATTCATCTACATGAACTCTAATTCGTCATAGCAAATTATAAGCAGAGAATGAGTGCTACTACAGTTGTTCTATTCTGAAAATGGAAAGTTGTAGATCAACATCGAGTATTGTTTGCTGGCAACAAACATAAGGGTCTGCATGCATTTGCAAATGAGGACAAACATACTGATACAAACAAAAATAAATTCATCCAATTCAAATTGTTTCTTTGGCCCAATTATCAATTAGAAGATTGAGCTTGCGTGAATCATTACTGATTTAATGCAAATAATGGAAGGCTTTCAGCAATACTGCAGCTAAAGCAATTATCAGCAAAGGATGAGTAATACTGCAGCCATCATATCACCAAAAAGTAATAGATCCATTAAAAGAAATAGCCAGACCCTTTGCTTTGCAAAAAGCCACAACAAGGTAGAACACTCATTTGTTGAATATCTAAATAATTATTCCAATGGTATTATTTAATCTCACATGATCACCCACTGCCAACCATGGCTTGTGCGTTTGGAAGGCATTAAAATTACATCAGAGAGTTCCTGTTGGCTGGTGGCCTTAAAACTATCAAGGACAAGGCTTTTGTAGGTACAGCAGAGAATAGAATTATTGATCCTCCAACCAAAGAAACAACTATTTGCAAACCCAAGATGAACTATCAGAGGACAACCGAATACTTGGCTCAAACAGCGTCCACAGATGAGTGTCTAAAAGGCAACTTCTATTCTGGGATATACAAGAGTAAGGCAGACACACAAAATAAGTACATCCACATGCATTGTGAGAAAAGCCAACTGGATGTATGGTCTAAAAGGGCATATATTCTCACTTTATGACTTAACCAACAGGGTTGATCTTCAACAAGCACGCCAAGGACTCTACCAAAGCAAAATGACCATAAAAAGCAATTTTTACAACAGAGTAAACAATATTTTGAGTTGGTCAAGAACCGTGCAGGGTTTGACAATAACCACAGCAAGAGGGTTTATTGGTGAGGGATGCTGCCAATTGTCATATTCCGGGCAAATTGAGTAATTAGTAATCACCAAAATGTTCAACCCACATGCCAAAATTCCAGCAGGAATTGATTCTTCTCTTTACCAGAAGATTGAATTTTTTCTTTAAGATAATAGGAAGAATTGGGAAACAATAAACATGAATAACTAAAAAAAAGCAAGGGACTTTATTCAGTGCTGTTGCTCACATTGGATGGAAATAAATGCAAGCACTAAATTAAGTTTCACTCCAAATTAGCATATTGCAACAAATAAGCAAACAAAGTCATTGATTGATCCAATGAACATGTATAATAAGGTTATTTATAGTTTACGATATGCTGCACAAACTTAAAGCTATTTTCAAGAATTATGCAATGCAAAGGCTGCATGCTACATAGTGCAAGGCATTTAAACAAAATATCCGCAATATGGATTTGGAAGAGGCTTGTAACCATGTGGACAAGAGCCTCTTAAGCTCCATGCTAGGAAGAATAGATTGTAGAGGTTGAAATCAACAAGGGATAAACTAGCAAGTCAATTCAGCAGATTGGGAGATTGTTCCTACAAATAATTTTTCGTGTCCTGGTTGGCACATTGAGGAAGATGCTGAGAAATAATGGTGGAACATCACATTTATGGGGCCAACAGAGGTACACAGCCCTATTATTGGCTTGTTGCCATTTCCAAGAAACATTCTTTTCTTTCATTTCTTTCTCTTTATTAATGTTTTACTTTCCTCTTCTCAATACATTCCATGAAAAGCAAAATAGTTAATTTCGAGAAAATGCTTAGATATAGAGCAGTTTAAGATCAAAATATAAACCTTAGGAAGAGTAGTTCATAAAAATGCTATGTCAGTACAAGCTTCCAATTATATATACTGTAGATTTGAGTCATTTGACTACCAAAATTCCCTTTAGCAAGCGTGAAGTACTTTAATTTTTCAAGCAGCACAATATGCTACACAGTGCTTACCACTCCAAACAACCTCAGCGCTGAGAAAAAGTGAATCATTTAATACAAAACATAAAATTAAAGGGAGACCACCCCACCCAAGTCTGATTGCCTATAACAATCAGCCACATACACGCCACCCATCAAAGAAAATGCATAAGATCATAAACAAACTGCACAAGAGAACTAATCAAATTGGCAACAGCCAGTTAAACATATTATATGTCAGTGATATTGTGTCAGTCATCATCATCACTGAGCTATTAGAGGGTGTTATATCGTATAGACTGATCATGACATTCAAATACTTTGCTAGTGATGCCACGTGAGGTAATTGTATTGGGCGTTAAGGGGAATCGATCACCAATGAGCTCACTGGCTAACAAAGTGCCTTGACTTCTAAGTAACATGGAGCTAACAATGATGATTCACATATTGTATGGGAACATAGACTATCTCCAAGTCATGGGCACTGTTCTTATTTCTATAAGCATCAGCATATTAATGCATCAATATGACATGTAATGAAAAACAACAACATAAGTCACAATTAGCAGAAGATAGACATGGAGAACGATCTATATCGGTAATTCAGTACTATTACCATTTGAAACCCTCACAGCCAATCCAAAGTCAGCCAACTTCATATCCCCAGTTGCTGTAAGAAGAATATTCTCTGGTTTTATGTCCCGGTGAACAACCCCCATTTCGTGGCAATACTTGATCACCATGATCAGATCTTTGATCAAATTAGCAGCCCGGTGCTCTGAATACCGCCCCTCCTTAACCATCTCATCTAGCAACCGTCCCCCTGGACACAACTCCATCACAAGATGGAAGCATTCGGAATCCTCGAATACTGCATGCAAAGTCACAACACCCCGATGCCCTGAAAGATGCTGCATTATCTCAACTTCCCTGTGTGCGGTCTCATCTCCCGCCTTTGGCATGGTTTTGCAGGCAAATTGAGCCCCGCTGGCTTTACTCCGGCAGAGACGTACGGACCCAAACTTCCCATGTCCGATCTCAGGGCCCAAAACATACTCCTGCTCGAGCTTCTTTTTGCGACCGATCTGTGTAGTGGCTTCAATGCAGCCTAACTTCCGCTTAAGCCCTCGTCCTGGTGAATCCGTTGATGCGCTGCCCAGGGGCGGGGCCGTTACAACGCCGGTGAGTCTGCTCTTCGAAGATGCGCCAGCATCCTTCTCTTCTTCCTCCTTTTGCTCCTTGCACTTCTTCTTCCGCCGCCAACAGTCCTCAAGCGACAGATGCGACGATGACGAAGTTTTACGGCCGGGAGACAAAACCCGCAGAAGATCAACGCGTACGAGGGTTTCGCTTCCTTTCCTCTTCCTCCTCAACGACTCCATGAACAAAAACGGAAAAATCGACGGCGATTCACGAAACTAACACCCGATCTGCCGATCGGGACTCTGCAATGGACGGACGCCATCAGCCCATGAAACTACTGAGAGGACATTGAAGAGAAATTGCAGGGCGAGGTAGATCTCCATACCTTTCACGGAGGGCTCCGAATTCTTGTCCGTCCCGAACTCGCATCCAGCGATGTACGCCATTGATGGGAGAAAACCTAAAGATCCTTGAAAGGCAATGGCCAGCAAGAATCGAATTGCAGAAGCAGGGAATAAGAGAGTTGTGAAGGTGTATGAATACTCTAGAGAAAGGGATAAAGAGGGAGGAGGAGGGTTTTTCCTTCTCTTCTTTCGATTCTCCCTTTCTCTTTACCCTTCCATGCACAACATCCTGTTTTTCTCCGGACTGAAATTGCCGGGCAAGTAACTTGCCCTTTTAAACTGCCAAAAACGTGAGTGACTTTATACGCTTGGGCGGCATATCCATACGCAGCCACGCGGAGTGCCCAGCCACGTTGAAGCAAGGGCGCTACAGATATGATAATACCGATCTAGGGTTTTTCTAATTCTAACTTTAATCCTGTTTATAAAAACTCAACTTTAATCTTAATCCTAATTTTATTTATAAAACTACAATTCTAACACTATTTTTATAAATCGAGTTCGGATTGAGTTTCATATTTGAATTAGTAGATGACCCAGGTAAGACGATCGTGAATTTAGGTAGAAGCTGGAATGGAAGTCTCGATCCTCCTATGCGGTTTGGCTAGTGTCACCAATCAAAACATGCCAAGAAAGTGAACCCTTTCATATATTGCTGAGGAAAATTTTCTTAGATTGAGAGGGTAATCTTTGAAAAAAGTGAGTCATACTTTTTGATTTAAGTTAATCTTCACTGTATAAAATATTTTAATATAATTTATTTTTTGATACAGAATTTATAAATTAAATATTCAGATATAGTACACAATAAAATTATAAAAATTTAAATATTATATTTTTTTAATATTTTAATATATATCCCACATTTATATGCATAAAAAATTTATTATTAATTTATCTAATAAAAATTGTATGGTTTATGGTTTAGATGATGTATATAATATGATATTAGTCAAATAAATTTAACCATTGATACACATCTCAATTAGTTTTTTTGTGTGACTTACTTGAATGTCCAATTTAAATAATTTTTATATTAAATAAATAAATTATATTTGAAACATTTTTTCGCTAGAGATGAATCCAGTACAAAAATTGGATTTTATTATTCTATGATTGACAATGGACATGATAATCCTACACATGGGCGGCATACCTAGTTTTCTTTCTTCTTCTTCCCTTCCCATATGTAGTTTGTTTTTGTTCAAAGCACCGATTAGATTCAAATTCAATGCTTTCAATGTTTTCTTCATTAATTTGGACTATTGAACATGCATTCTTAAAATAAATTAATTTTGATGATGAACATTCTTAACCAACTATATTTTGATAATAAATAAATACATAAGTGAAATATTAAAGTATGAATAGTCTATTCTCATATACTTGCAGAAATAATTTCAAACTAATATATGAAAATACTTAATGATGATCAAAAGAAGAAATCAAG
>JAYJMB010020545.1:14507-39536 GCA_036873735.1 Pouteria campechiana
TATTCTCATATACTTGCAGAAATAATTTCAAACTAATATATGAAAATACTTAATGATGATCAAAAGAAGAAATCAAGTAAATGCTCAAGTAAAATAAGTATATAAATTTTAAATTTACTTAAAAAAAGAAAATAAAAAATTTAAAGCTTTTAAGGAAGCTTTGGAGTCAACTTTGGGATCAAATTTCATTTCTTCAGAGTTGCTCAAATCTCGTCAAAGACAAGAAGTTAATGCTTAGGAGTCACCATAATACTTCGAAGACAAATGAGCAATCTTTCGGGATCACAAAGTCACGAAGTATCAGACTTAACAAAAATGCATCAGAGTCGAGTAAAGGCATTTCGGAGCCACTGAAGCACTTTCGAAGCTTAGATACTTCAGAGTCTATGAATGCACTTTGGAGTCACGGGCTTACAAACTTCAGAGTTAAGTCACTTACTTCGGGGTCAATCAAGCTGCTTCAGAGTTACGAACTCAAAGTCTTCAGAGACAGATAAAGCTCTTCGTAGTTGACAAGGAATTTCGGAGACAATAACATTTTGCCTTCGAGTTAACAGACCAAAAACTCTTCAGTGAATGCAACTCGTCGGAGTTAGAATTAGTTCTTCGAAGTCACGGAACACTTACTTTGGAGACAAATTAGAATTTTAGATTTAGCATCAATTCATCCGACGCAAGTTGCTTTCGTCGCACCGCTTCGGAGCCTCCAAAGCACATCTTCGATGCATCCAAAATAACGGTGACATCTAAAATAATGGTGACTTGTGCGAAATGTGTGGAAATTCCATATTACTTGAAAGCTCAAAAGATCTGAAGTCAATTCATAGCCTCCAAAACATCGCTGAAAGTACAATGGTCTTAAATTCGAACATTTTTCAGCATTTAAAAATTCTTACCTATCACAATAGAAAAAGTCAGAGATCTCAAATATGAAAGGATTCAAGAGAGATCAAAGAATACAATATTTTATATTAAAAAAATAAGAGAAAGCATTTACTAAGTTTTTAAGATTTTTCTTCCACGATTTTAACTCCACTACAGTTTATTCAAAGAAGCATTCAAAATCATTCATTTATTCAACAATTTCTGAATATCTGAATTCTACTGCATTTATTGCCACATTATTTGTATTTATTACTTTCAAACTTAATACAAAATTAATCTGTTAAAGGCATCAATATTTGTGCACTTTTATTTCTACATAATTTGCAAGTTTGAGAACTTGCATCTGCATAGTGAAAGCAAGTAGGATACTTGTTGAATATTTGTATAAAAGTTTCTTGTGAACTTAGAAAACCAGCAAATTATTAGTAAGCTTGTAAAATCAATAGATGTTAGTAGAACCTGAGTTTAGCAAAGAAAGGTAACTCAAAAAAGTGGAGTAGGAATTCAAGGGAAGGGCCAAACTACTATAAAAATACATGTCTAAGTATATTATGCTATCAACCTTTTCTTTAGCTTTGCACTTCAATCTTTATTTGGCCAAGAATCTTAAAGACTCAATTTACGCCTCGCCCCCCCCTCTTTTGAGTCACCATCTGAATGAGACCAACATGGACTATTAGGCCCACTAATACATATATAAATATCTACACACAAATTATCAATCCAACCAACAAATCAACAAAAGAGGAAAATCGAATTTCCTACAAATTTCCAAAGAAAGGGTTGAAAAACCATTGGTTGAAGGGCATGGGCAAGAAACAAGGGTTGTTATTTTCATTATCTAGACAAAGATTTCATGCTTAACCATCTGAAGACACAAAGATGGATAAGGGCCCCCCCAAGGAAGACTAGGATTTAGGGGGGTGTGGGTGGGGGATTGGTTCTCAGCTGACTTAGAGGAATATTGGAAATTAGATTATCTAGTGGCGCCAATCATCGTTAATGAACTACAAGCAAGCAAGTCCCTATCATGAGGAAGGAAGAAGATAGAAGGGGGTGTTTGGGTTAGGGTTCGTCACACACTCACACAAACAAGGATGGCAACAACGGATGGGGGAGGAAGAAGAATGGGGATGGGGTGTTCTACATTTGTCAGCACACTCGCATGGATAGGAATGACATTAGTGTTACAATGGGCGGGAAGGAAGAAGAATAGAGGTTGTTTGCACTTTATACACACCCATAGATATATATATATATATATATTATTTTTAAAATTGAAATATGGATTTGGCTTTTTGAGGGTTGGGGTCGACCTAGTTGAACACATTTTAAATTGGGTTCGGGTTGAGCCCAAGTTCTTCAGGTTTGGGAAAATTAAGTTTTAGCACTGCCCTAAATCAGGTTCAGCGGGCCAGATTCGGGTTGAACTCAGTCCACATTGCACTCCTAATAATGACTTGGTAGCGGCCAAGTCTTAGTGACTTGCAGACAATATTTGCATATATATATATATGTTTTTAATAATTTGGATGCATTGTAACTTAAGTTTTTAGAGATGCATCCTAACTTTTCAAAGGATTCCACGAGGGTTGAAATGTAAAAATAAAAAGTAAAAAATAAACACCTGCATTAATAAAAGAAAAGCTACAACAAACAATGAAGTGAGAGAGTAGAAAAATAAGACAGAGAATAAAAAGAATGAAAAATTATATATTTTTTTATATTACATTTTTCTTAATTTTTATTATTTAAGTTAGTTAACTCTTCATTTACATTTTTTTTGTTTTAACATTATTAAGTTTATGAATTCTCAAATTATATATATGCTATTTTATTTTAAAAATACTAAATTTAGGAAGCCTAGGTTATGTTTTTTTTCTCTTATTTAATTTTAGAATTCATAACTTCACTTTTATCTTTTATTTTTTAGATTATTAGGTTTAGAGATTACATTGTATTTTTGTTATTTTCTTACTTATTTTTAATTTAAAAATTATAGATTGAGTTTTTAATTTGATTGTCTCTGAATAAAAATTTAAATAACTCTTTAACTTGTGAAATTTATATAACAAGATAGAGAAAAAATGTTAAAGAAAATTATGATAACTATGAAAGAATAGAATTAAAAATGGACAGATTTTTATTAAAAAAAGAGAATAATAAAAAATAATAACATAAAAAGTGAATGAATTTATTTTTATTTATATCAAAGACTTGCTTTGTAATGGAAAAAAAAACTAATTAATTTAAATTTTTAATTGAATAAGAAATCTTAGGTTATAGAGTTGATATTTATTTTTTTATGATTATTATTCAATTTAAGAAATCTTAAATTAATCTTTTATTCTCCTATTATTTATTATAGAAAATCTTATACCAAGTTTTTGTTCTTGATTTTTTATTATTTAATTTAAAAAGCTTTAGATGATTATTTAATATTAAATTATCTTATTATTTAACTTAGAAAATCATGGATCAAAATTTTATTATGATATTCCCATATTATTTAATTTAGGAAACTCAATTTTTTCCTTTCATGTGGAAATTTAGGAAACCCAAGTTTTTTTTTCTTTTATTCAAAAATTTAATATTTCTTTTCTTATTTTCTTTTATTATATAGATAGTATAGAAAATTATCTTCTAAAAATATAACGAGCTTTTAATAAAGCATGGTTGTGGACTTCTAAAATTTTTAATTGCTAGGAATTTAATTGACTCCATAAATGGCATTTTATTGCTTTGATAGTATTTAGAAACCTTACTTCACTTGGTATTTATATTAGATCGTGAGTATCATTTATATTTTACAAGTCTTCTTGTCTAATTGGTTTTTAATATTAACTTAACTTATAAAATTATTTTATAATATATGTTCTGGAGTTAATTTATATTTAAAAATGTATTTAATAGCATTGACAGTGAGCTTACTATATAATGCTTTCAAGTATAAAAATTCATTAAAGACAATTGCAAGATCTATGAATGGGTCTTAAGTGATTGCAATATAATTTATTATTTTAACTACTTAAATAATATTATTTTATTACTAAATTGATTTTATGACAACAAGTTGCAAAGAACAAGTATTTTAAGTTTAATTCAATAATAAAATATGCAGTATTCTTAATTGGGTATTTCTCAATTGCGTATGTTTAATTAGTTGCAATCCTTATGCACATGAAATTTTGTCTTCTTAGGGTAGGGGATACTGCATAGCTCCTTCTATTCCCCATTGGATTCTGTGGTGGCGTATTGTTAGCCTAGATAGCCGGTGGTAAAGTTTCCTACAAATATTTAATATTTTAAAATACTACCCAAATGTATTTTAAAGTATTATCTCAATGTATTACTTTCACTCCGACCGGCGGCGCACATGAGGTTGCAGACTCAAAGAGTCACGACCCTGTTAGTTGAAATCTAATCCAAGCATGCTATAGCCAGAAATAAAGGGAGATTTTCTGGCCGATTATGGTAAATAGAGCGATTGCGGTCACAATCGCTGAGGGGCTGATGGCTTACATGGAACCGGATAGATTTACATAGATTTACTTGAAAATTTTATTTTCAAAAAGCTTGATTTGACATGTATTTCTTTTAGCCAATATATGTTTTCTTATTATTATTTATATTTTCTTTTATTATCCATTTGTTTACTTTAAATTTATTTACTTCATTCCCACACCATCCTTATATTTCTTCCGTCATTTTCCATTACATTCCAACTATACGTGTCATATACAGTTAAACACCCAACCGATTAGGTTGACAACGATGTTGTCGATGTGTATAAATTACCTATTCAGTAAGTGTGCCAGATTTTGCGGGTTACGTGTGAAAGGGACTAAGGTTTACATCACCGCTGTTTCGGTAACGATCCAAGTCTGCTTACAATGTCAGATGGCTTGAACAGCAATCAACTTCATCGGACATTGGTTTTAGTTTCATTGTCTTGGTGGGAAAAATATCTGACGATTGCGTAGTTAGCATTGCAAAATAAATATAATGATTTGCTTTATGGTGCGTATCTCGGACCCTTCGATTGGCGTCAGTGCATGGTAAATGCCAAAACGCCAGAGTATCAACCTGTGTTAATCCAAGGTACACTGTAACTGCTACCAAAGCTACGGCGTTATTTGTCCACCTTTATTAAATTGTAATGATTAACACACCTGCCACGACCCACGTGGCACATTTAGGGCACTGCTGTTTCACCCCTCTGCTTTCAATCCCGGCAAGGTTTGCATTTTTTGAATTGCTTATGTGCATGCCTCAAAATGCTTTAAGATTCCAACTTCAGTTGAAAGAATTAAAAAACTTCATTTATTTATTTAATGGATATAAAATATTCAAATTGCATTAATCCCCATCCCTCACCCCAACGAGAAAAAAAGACGCTTATTTTTATTAAGGCCGACCCAATTAAATTATACCATAAATATCACTGTGATGCAACAGTAGTCGATCCCGGAAGCATTTTCGTGCTCTTTAATCAGCCTGCAGGGCTAATCCTATAATTAGGGGTCTACCTGCCTATAATGCCGAGAGTTCGTACATTGATTTCTACCTAAAATCCATCATAAATCCAACTGCCTATGATGCGGATGGTTCATTGCGACTCGGCACATCAAACACGTGAATATCGTATTCCATTTCTACCCGGGACACGTGAAACTTGGACCCTGAGGAATGCCAAAAGCGTGAAGCGACTTACATTCATTTCACACCGACAGCGTTATTTCTGGATCCGTGCAGCAAACAGTGCCGGTGGAAAGATGGGGCCACAGCACAATAAAATCTAAGCTGCCATTAATCTCTCTTTTTTTAAAAAAAATTTAAAGCCTTTAAAAGATGATGATAAAGATGTAATCTAAACCATCGATATACATAACTTATTTTAGACAACTTATTATTTACATATTAAATACAAGGTATATTAAAAATATAATAATAATAGCAATCATAATAAAATACTTTTGAGGGCCATGTCACCAGAGAATAAAAATTATTGCCTTTTTTTCTTTATTTTCATGGTGTATATAAATAATCAGCACCTTTTATTTTACTACACTATGAATTTAGAATTAAAAATATAAAAAAAAATTAAAGTTTGCCAATAAAACATCTGATTGTGAGCTACACGTCCACATCCAGCTCTGACTGCTAGGCTTCAAACTAGTCCTCTATTTCTATTTTTTTTTTCTAAATAATAATAAAACTGTACCCAATCCAGCCTGGGAAAGGCATGCTTGCGGCCTCCCATTGCTGTTCCTCGCGCCCCAATTAACTCCTCTGCACCTCGTCTATTTCGCTGGAAATTAATGCCTTCTGAGTTGCAGCGATGGCCTGGCCACTGATCTTTCCACAATAGCATCCAGATCATTCCACGTATTTTTGAAAAAGAAAACAAAATCATTTATTGTGACTTGCTTCCAGGGGCACGTGCCACTTTGATATAAAAGTATATTTTAATTTTTATAATAGTTAGTAAATGTAAATAGTTTATACGGAGTTTTACCTCCATCCAAACATAATCTAATAGGCTTTTTAATTTTCAGATAGTATAAGAAAAGAAACTCTTGATAGAGCTATGTAGTGTTTTGATTGAAAAGCCACCCTTGCTTGAACCGTTGAAAATTACTGCTGCAATGAATAAATTTTCTGCAATTTTTCTATTTAATGAACTGTTCAGAAATTGTTTCTATAAAGGTATGTTTAAGAGAAAGCATCGTCGCGAAGCTACATATGTAATGTCTCTTAAGTCTAATTGACCTCATTCAATTAAGATAAAAGTCTTAGTTCAGACCAATACATGCGAACGCTCACCCGAAGGGTTTAAACGTGAATACATCATCGACTATTAAATAACCCATCGCGTTTGGTAAAACTATCGACAGAGAAAGGCTAAGGGCCTGTTTGGCCTGGCGGTGTTTTTTAAGTGCTTACAGAAAACGCGTTTGCACATAAAGCTTTTGGAAAAGCTCCAAATCTGAGCTTCGGTGTAAAACCTATATTCCGGCTTTTACGGTTTGAAAAGCACGTTTTCATATTTCAGCCAAAAACTATAGAATCGTATTTTGGCTGCAAAAAGCACGTTTACACTCCCAAAACGCCAAGCCAAACAGGCCCTAATTCAGTTCAGAACCCCACGCTATCGTGGAGGGCGAAAGGCGAGCTGTTGGACGGTAGGAGAAGGCAAAAGCGCACTTGCTAAAAAGTCGTCCAATTACTCAGATTTGCGTGGCTGTCTGGTCTAAAGCAAGGTGATTGGTGGAAAAAAGTTGTATGCCTCTCTGTGAAACTGCTGCGGTGGAATGCGTATGGAAAACATGACAAAAGTAAAGAGAAGGGCGGCCACCCGTCACATGGCAATGGCACGCATGCAGGGGTGTGGGCACGCGCTCTCCCATGCTTAGAGAGAATATCTTCGGAATTAAAAGTGGGGTCGTCCATTTGGAGATTTCCCGAGCATTTAGAAGATGATGAATGCGTAATTGATTGATAATCTTAGGCACCGAGGTGTAATTATCTCACCGGCAGAGGTGAGAATATTCCAAAGGTCCTATCCGAGCTGTCCCGTAGTGGGGCCGAAAGAATAGTTAAAACAAAAGTGCTTACGCATCTTCGTTTGGAAGCCATTCGCGGGTCGAATCACAATATTCCGTGGCCGAGCTGGTGGGAGCAGTGCACATTGGGTGCGGCGTGGTGGAGCCACCTGGTGAGATTTGTTTGAGTTGGATACTGCACAGCTGCAGCACCTTGGCGATCGCTGTGCACGTGCTGAAGCCGTACCAGCATACGCATTGCTTGTTCCGGCAGAAGCAGCAGCACGATGTTGAACCTGACGCACGCGATGTTTGCACCTTTTTAAAAACTGGAGATTGGATGCGTGCCGCAAAAGGATATTCTAACTGGTGATAAAAACGTCCAAAGTCACTTGTCTCGTTGCCAATTTTTAGCTATTGTAAAGAACGAAGGGGCATCGGATTTTTAACTATTTTAATGCGTCAAAGGTACGTGGACCAAGGGATACTTCACAAGAAACATGCAAAACGAAGCATGCCTTGGAACAGAAAAATAGGACGACCGAAAGGGCAACCGAAAGGAGCATTTGGTACACTGAAGGCGTTTTTAGACGGTGCTATAGCACATCATTGGTCCTTCCACTTGAGCTCAATGAGATGTTTATTAATATGCATTATAATTCTACTTTTTTAACCTGTGTAATTCATTATTACTACATTAACTTCAAAAAACCTATACATTTGGTATCTACTTTCGTTGCTGAGATGCACCAACTTTTGACTCCTTTGACAGTGTTTTGGGAATAAGGAAGAAAAATGAAAAAAAAGGAAGAAATTGAAAATCGAAAAAGATGATAGAAAAGAAAAATAAAACTCTCAATGGGAAATAAATTAATCATTTCATGGAACATATAATTATCCTAATAATTTTACTTTTCATTACTGATTATTTTATAAAAAGATTGCTTACTTATCTTTTTTCACCATGCCACTAATATTATCATCAAATATGTTCAAGATGATTCTTGAAAACCATAACCCAAGATAAGCTTTACAATTGATATATTAGTTGCATCATACTCTGATTCCAGTAAAAGATTTATTCAAATCACGATATGACTTCATAAGACTTCACTCAGAGCCGGGATCATTGTGAAAGAGATTATGAATAGAATTAAAGAATATATAATTGCTAAGAACACTTCTCTAGTCAAAAAACTTTGTATAATCTTAATTTTTCTCAACTTACAGCATTGTCTTTTTATGCACTAACCAAAGTTTAATTATAAAAATACAAACATGCATACTTTATAGACACAATTAAGGGTGCAAATCTGGTCAAATTGGCTTGAGTTAGGGTAAACTCAACCTTAAAAAAGTCAGGTAGAATTTATGTTATTACGTATGTTAAAGATAAATGTTATATTATAAGACATGTGTATCCTATTTAAATGAGAAATAAAATCCCCAATAAAGTCAATTAAACATATTTTTCTTATGATATTTCTTACCCATTATTGTGAACATTAAAGTAAATATTCTTGTCAAAAGAAATTAAAAAATTACTCATCACCATTCACACTTGTCAAACACGTAAACTACCCGAGAGCGGTAGCTCACGCCACCTCCTATGATAGTCTTGTCCTTGGCATCATGAGCAAACACCCACGTGCCCTTTTCAAGAAATACAACTGAATCCTACAAATGGAGGAAAGCGTTGCCCAAGGAAAACCCCTCAACAAAGAGTAGGAAGACACACTCTGTTCCAAGCCCGTCATGTCCATCCTCATCAACGAATGGGGCAGGTGCGGTGCAAGTGGGTTTTGCGATAAAAGGAAATTGGGGCAACTGCTCTCAGAGTCGCAATTGTAGTTGGGTGGGTGGGGTTTGTCAGAGAAGAAGGAGAACGTGGTTGCAAGACAACAACTTCAGCTGGCTTTGACAGAACAGCGAGAGGGGAGGGGGGCAGGGGCACATGGCAGCTGCTCTCTCTCTCTCTGGTGCTTCCACAATAAGAGAGGGGACGAAACAACTAGGGCAGGGACAAAAATTTAGGGTAGGAATATTAGTTACGTATATACTCTTTATTTATATAAATATTTAAATTGAGTCGGGTTAATTTATGTTACCCGACACCTTAACCCATACCTTATTTTCTAAATCGGGTCTGGTCAAACCGGAATTTTTGAATTCCTAACTCGACCTAACCCATTTTCAGGTTGGGCCAGTCGAGTTTGGTTTGAAAATGAAAATCCCTAGATACAAGCTCTCTTAATTATCTATAGATCTCTCTCATTATCTTATTAATGACTTGAGCATTGGAATATTCGCATCGAACCACTACCAACGCTCTCTGGTTTTTTTTATCTTATAAGGTCTTTGTCCAAGATTTTTGAAGAATATTTTAGGTAGGAGCTAAACATTGACGTTATCTATGGGAAAGTTCATCAATTAAGTCATTAAAAATTGGCATCCAAACAATGTGAATCTTCCTCCAACAATTATTAATAAAAAAAATGTCTCATGCAATTTATCAAGGAAGTTCTAAAAACATAATATCGACTTCCAGAATAAACATGCTTTTGAAATAGCTTTTATAAGTGAACAACCTTATGATGCAGTAAATGATGCAATAATAAAGAAAATTTTTTGAAATGATGTTTTCTTAGAACAATCAAAGAGAAAAGTTCATTGGAGGAAACAATAACAACTCCGATAAGAAAAATATAGCAGATTCCCCGCATCAAGAAACATATAAAAAAGCAAGGGGACCACCTATAAAAAAGAGAGCAAGTATAAAAACTATACTCCCTTAATTAGGTCTCATACTCACATGTACTAGGAAATAAAAAATAAATGATACCTTACTCAGCCTTGCCTACTAAGACCAAGCCCTAAAGGACAAGAATCACAAAAATGTTATTTGTACCATAAAGATAAGGGTCATAATATTAAAGACTATGAACAAATTAAAGAAAAATTTGAAAACTTAATCAGAAGAAGAAGATTGCAACGCTTTGTAATGGTCAATGGGCAAAGAAGAAGTTGATAGCAAATTATTGGCTTCATAACATAATGTATAACAAGGTATGAAATCATGCAAGATCGGGAATTAAATAAATATGCAAGTGTAAAAAGAGAATAGTAGTGGAAGTATATAATCACACAAAATAATAAAATATATAAGAAATTATAGTGGTTTGGACTGACTTAGTACTTACTCCACTATTCAAGGTATCCCCAAATTCTACTCTCTATTTATGAAATTACACCTTTTTTAGTTTTACCGATATTATCAAGGACTTTTACATCACCTAGTTTCTTTAAGCTCATCAAGAAACTCTTATAATATATAATATTGGTATAAAAATGACCTTCCTTAGTAGCATAAAATCCAAAAAAAGAAAATATAAAAAGTAATACTTATTGATAAGATGAGATGTACATGTTAAAAGCTTAAGGGTAAGGATTATTTAATGAAATCAAAGTGCTCCAAACTTTTCTTGTGTTTAATTTGACGTAGCTTAAAGCTTATTGAATTTTGTGGTGCCTTGAAGTGAATGCACTTGAAAGCTTATTAGAGTTTTATACGAATGCTTCATTTTTAGCTCTTAGAACCCTCAAGAATTACTTCTCCGTTCAATAGAATTTGTATTTATATGTTAAGGAAGGGTTCTTGATCATTTGAAAAAAAAATTTGTTGAAAACCAAATGTTATAATGCCTCTTGAATTTTTTATCATTACCGTGATAGACCTTGAAATTTTTTGATTGACAGACCTCTGTCATAATTGATAACCATCTCTCCTTTGTCGACACTAACAAGCCCGAAGGGGTCTATGGTTTTTCTTTTAGATTTTTTATGGAATATGATCTTTAATATATTTATATGCTCTGGGGAAAAACTCTCTTGACATTACTTGAAACACTCAACGAGGCGCAACGAGTGTGATAGGCTTTTGTCCCGCGGGCACTTTCCTCTGTTGTCGCCTCTATCGGTCTTATGCTATGTAGATCTGGAAAGCGATTTGGATAAGTGCTAAAAAATTCCAATTCCATCTCCTTTTATTTTCTTTTTCTAATTCCATTTCCCACGGCAATCATAGAGTTTGTGCTAGTCTCTGACCCCAGACTTCTTTAGTGGCGCATTGGCAAAGCGTGACTTAAAATGCACATTAGTTTCAACCTACATTAAATTTTTTAAAACATATTTTATTTTTCAAATATAAAATTATTTAAATCAAACTTTGCGCCGGTCACACACTTATATCAAAGAAAGTCACGATAAAGAATGTTTTAACCATTGACATTATTTTAGAGCCATAGGCAACACATGTCATGTTAGATACCATCTAAATTGTAAAATATATTTTGTGACTAGATAAATAAATACAAAAATTTTGAATCTGTAAAAGTGAGCAATCTTATAAGTTTTTTGCATTAAATGTTTAAAATTTTAATTTATATTTGGTTTGACCTACTTAAATGTTTAATTTGAATGATTTTTATATTAACAAGTAAATTATATTGAAAGTTCTTTATTTGTTTATTTACCGTAGGATGAAGCTAGAGTTCATCGTGCGTGCTATGGTCACAGGGGTAGCGCGTAACCGGGGGTTAGACGGTTACAAGAAGATCCGCTATCTTCAATTAGCTAACATCCTACTCGCCCGCATGCAGATCAGGCGGGAGAGACTTGACATGTAGGTAAGCAGACAAACAGCCTTAACGCCACGCAACGCCAGCTACCCTTACGAATGGCTGCCGCTCTTTACGCTCCTCCAACCTTAAACCCTCACAATACCCTCTTCCTAAAATCCCACCAAACCTCGTTTCTTCCTCCATTCTCCTCTGCGGTCTCTTGCAACAGCGGCAAGGATGGATCAAATCATCACTGTCGATTGGTCGTCTCGTGCCAGAAGCCGTTTATCGGCCTCACCTCTCGTCTTCACAGAGAAGACATCCTCCGTGCTGCACAGGAGTCTCTGTCCAACACCCTCTCCGAAACCCATCTCCATCTTACCGTCCCCCAAATTAAATCCAAGGCCAGAGGAAAGGTATGTTGCCTATTCGCCTTCTGCCCTTTCTCCCGGTCTGGAGCTTCCACTTTGCGTGGCTTTCTAATTATCAGGCGCGGGAAGCCTCCTTCCGTTTTCTCTTCTTGTATGCGTGACACTGTGATTGAAAAATTTCCCTGGATTATAGACATTTGCAACGCTGTGAAGTGTGCCCGACAAAGAGAGATCAATGAATGATCTTATTTTAACTGAAAAGATTCGACTTTGCCAATCGGAGTCGGATTGTGCATTTCGAGTGGACCTGTTTTTTATTTCTGATTGATGGCAATGATTGACAGGTGAGAGATGTTTATGATTGTGGTGATTATCTTGTTCTTGTCACAACTGATAGACAGAGTGCTTTCGACAGGGTCCTTGCATCAATTCCTTTCAAAGGCCAGGTCTTTTTCTTTCTCCTCTGAATGTATGGGCTTTTCATCTTGTGATTGGCCATGTAATCCTTTCTCGTTGTTTGCTGCTCGAGGCCAGGAAAATGAGGGAAGTAGATTTCTGGCAGAAAGCCCATGGCAAACTTTTGATTATTTATAATTTAATGTCAACTTCAAATAGTTGGGAGACAAAGTAAGTTAATGTCAAGGATGAGCTTTTCATTGATATGTGTACTACATCAAGTCCTTTAAAATTTGTGGCTTCATTTCATAAATGATGCATTTCATTGAGCATTGAACTCCTTTATAATCTTTTTTTTTTTTCTTCACTTGACCATCTGTCGTTATTTCAGGTTCTCAACGAAACAAGCCTATGGTGGTTTGGTAGGATGCAGCACATAACTCCAAATGCAGTAGTCTCAGCTCCTGATAAAAATGTCACAATTGCAAGGAAGTGCTCGGTTTTTCCAGTTGAATTTGTTGGTGAGTTTTTGCTAGCTAAAACTCTCTTGGTATGCGTGTGGCATGCGCATGAGATAAAGTTGGTTATGTCTACAATCCCATGCACAATTCATTCCTAAAACTGGTTCAAATTCATTGGTAAGATAAGAGTTTTCATATCCATTAATGGATGTGATTGAAATGAAAGAAAATGTTTCCAAGTTTGAATTGATTGATGTTGTAGCTAAGTTTTCTCTTGAAGTCATCTAAGGTTGGAAATTCTGGTATATATGCACAAGTTGCTCTCATTTATTTGCAAGGATTTAGGGTGCACACATGATGATGATGATGCAGTCCTGGGTTGATTTCTAGAACTGTTTATTACGTATCATAGGTTTTAACATTTGATGCTTATTTGTAGTCAGGGGTTTTGTTACTGGAAGTACCGACACGTCACTATGGACTGTCTATGACAAAGGTGTTAGACAATATTGTGGCAATATTCTCCCAGATGGTATGTATTCCATGCATCTTCAGTTTCCTATTGTATACATGTACCTTTTCCTACCTTACAACTGAGTTGGACCTCTTATAGGTATGGTAAAGAACCAAAAATTGCCTGCTAATATACTCACGCCAACAACAAAGGCAGCAGATCATGATGTTCCAGTATCACCAGATGAGGTATTTTTATTATATGCTGTGCATAATTTCCGCCCATTTCTTTTATCTTTTTCTTGTTGCAGCTTATTTATTAACCTTGATCTTGCCGATATATACAATGCATTGGGTTCAGATAGTTGAGCAAGGTCTAATGACACAAGCTGAATATGATGAAGCAAGTAGCAAAGCCTTGAATTTATTTCAGTATGGTCAGGTGCTTAGCCTCAACTATTTCTTGGTTTATTGTGCCTATAGTGCCATCTATGACACATTGAACTGTAACTTCATATTAACACCTAACTAGCTGGTAAACTTTTACAAGACGATTTTGTTTGAGATCATTGATCAAGAATGTATGAAAATGGTAAAACTTTTTCCTTTTATTATTTTATTTTATTTTTCTTGAATGGCTTGTGTAACTCAACATTATTTGCAGGAAAATGATTTGGACAATTGTTTGTTCCATGCATTTGGGAAAACTGATAGGAACTTGGTCTGCATCTTACACGTACACATGCAGATTTATATGTATTATTCATTTGTTTGGGAAATTATTAGTAATGGCATGAATAGTTTCTTTATCAGCAGTTGGAACAAATTTAGACATGGTTCCATCATCCAGTGATTGATTTGACCTATCCTGTACTGGCTGGTAACTGCCCATAATCTTTCAGTTAAGGTTGACAATATTTTGAATCCATGCCTTTGAGCAGATGATAAAGAAATAAAATATGGTTATGGTTTGGAAAATTGACCCTTTTTTGAATGCATTAAAAAAATTCAGCCTCAAATTTGATTTGAAACTGCATCACCATCCTTCTTTCCACTGTCATTCATCATGCTTTCTTAATTGTTACTTGCAGCATGTGGCTTTGGAGCATGGCCTACTATTAGTGGACACGAAGTATGAATTTGGAAAGGGCCCTGATGGTACTATTCTTTTGATTGATGAGGTAGGGTCTCATTATTTCAATCCAGGCTTTGCTGCAGAGCTACTTAGTAGTTCATGTCGAATTTGGATTTTGTCAATGTTAGTTTCGTGTAGTGTGCCATTTTACTCACTTTTCATTATTCCTGTATCCTAAAATTAATTTGTCATCTTATTCTATTGTTCATAGCAGCATTCACAATTTCGTTAAAAGGAAAAATTTCGCTAAGCTGAAAAGGAGAAAATTTTGCTAATTTCAAAGAAATTATAGAAAATTTTGCAGAATTATTTCTCTAAAATATAAAAAAAATTAAAAAAATATAGAAAAATTAGAAAATCTTCCAAAAAACTTCATAATAAATCATGATAAATCTGAATTCACATATAGAACAAAAAACATTACTTTAAATGTCAACATATATGACATAAAGAAAATATGCCAATTATGCAAAAGCAAATAAAATAGTTAAACATATGCATATAGTATAAAACATGTTATTACTATATGTCATTACCAAAAAGAAACTCGTGCAGGCTCATTAATTCCATCATCGCCATGGTTATCCTCCATTGCTTCTAGCCAATGACTATAGAAACCACCCGGATATAAGTTGTACCATGCATTGAGAGCAGATGAAGACGCTTCGGTTCCACTATCCGGATTGTATGGTATCTGACCATAAGACTGTTGAGGATAATATTCAGAATCTCCAACATAAGAATGTTGAGATTCTTGAAAATAATCCCCAACATGATAACCATAAGGTGTATATCTACAACTAGACCCCTGTTTACTACTATCCATACTAATAGAGGTGATAACCATACTATCCGCCAAGTCATCCACCTTTTTAAAGGTCAATTTTTTTTTTTACTGCCATACTTCCTCACATAGGATCTCAGAGGTGGTCGTGCACTATGATTTTCATCTTCGTAGCATGTTGGAAGTCAGCTTCTGCTGTGAATGGACTAAGAGGCCTTTGGCTACTTGAAGTACCACCCACACCACTACCACCACCACCATCCTCCTTATCATCACCATCATTACCACAATCACTTTGTGTTTTTTAAGAAGACTTTATGGTTAATTGAGTAGTGCTTTTAGATCTTGTCAGTGGATTAAAGTGATCTATTGGGGTCTTCTCCACCTCCAATATTCTTTGTGCATTTACCCCTTATTTAAGAGCCATTTTAGCAATAGCATGTTTCGACCCTTCATCTACAATATCTAAATCATTAGACCTTAGCCACTCATATAAAGGGTCCTCTCTATCATCATCTTTCTCCAAGTGAGCGTAATGGCCTATCATCATTAAGTCCAATGGATATTCAGGAGAGCTTTCTTCAAATCAAAGCAATCTTTCCCAAAGCCGCATATTATAATGACAGAATACTAAATCTTAGAGCCTCTTATATCCCAACTTGTTTCTTCTGCATGTATGAATCAAAGAAAATGTACTCCAGTTACATTCACATTGGATGAAAATATCGTCTGACTCAGTATTCTACATGTCAATAGTCTCAGATTTGTTGTTTCTGTCCCATAACAATTCTATCACTCATCTATGAAAGAAAATTTAGATTTATCAATAATTTAAAATAAAAAGTAGACAACATATTATTAAATCACTATCTTTTACTTACATGGCATTATTTTGCTTCTTGATCGGATTACTACATTCATCCCAAATAACCCCTTGGCATCTTAAAGTACATCAACTATAACATTGAAGAAAATAAATATTATCAATATACAATTCTTAATCAACAAACTATCCTTGAAATGGTATCGGTATATTAAGTTATATTTAATTACTTCACTTACAAGATCCCTAGCATTGGGATTGTTGGGAAGAAACTTTTTAAACACTTGAAAAACCAAGGTGCCAAGCTGGCATACTAACCTAGATGTTGCTCATAATAATATTTGGGAATTAAGTAATAAGCTGCAAAAATTAGATTTAAGTTATTTAATGTAAATAGAAAAATTTTATACATATTCGATGAAATTGGACTTATTAAATCACTTACTCATCAGCAGTATGTAGGAGATGACTTAGCATGCCCTCCTAACGAGCTTCTATAATTTGCAATACCCAATCCACACCCTTGAGATTGTTTTCCTTGATTACTTGCATCATAAAACGAATGCACTCATATATAAAACCTATGGATGGATATGTCTCATTGTCCAATATCCTCAGAACTCAGTGGATAGGTTTTAGTATGCCTAATACTCATCTCACATGATCCTAAAATGTAGCTTTCATAATAATATCCATTGCTCTCTTCCCCTCTGCCACCTTTCTATATTTTGAGGCTCGCTTTTCATCCGAGTTAAAAGCTTTGGTGAGGGCTTGATGAGCCTTATATAAGCTTTCCAGTACAACATAATTTGTAGCAAATCTCGTCTTTCTAGGACGAACAATCTCTCTATTATATCCCAATGTCGTGTGAAACATAGGAACTACTTAACTGTGATTGTATATAAACTTGGTCACCGTACATGCATTTATTATTTTTTTTGCATAGCTGGACGACGACCAATATCTTCTAGCATTAGATTAATACAATGTGCAGCACAAGGGGTCCCATAAAAAGTGTATCTTTCTTCCAG
Organism: Pouteria campechiana; assembly: GCA_036873735.1. NCBI lineage: Eukaryota > Viridiplantae > Streptophyta > Magnoliopsida > Ericales > Sapotaceae > Pouteria > Pouteria campechiana. The sequence continues at coordinate 32,011 of JAYJMB010020545.1, forward strand.
TGTTTTCTTAGCTTTTTTATAGGCACTCCCACTATTAGTAACAATTTGCACTACACGATCTGTAACAACCCATTCAATCGTTTTCTCTAATTCTCCCTCAATGTAATGGGCATCATTTACATATACCGATGCATCTATTGACTTTATGAATGCTAATATCCCTCTGCAGTATACCATAAAATTTGTTATAGACATTTTTGTTGGGCCCGTTCATCCATCACACATTATGGTAACTCCATAAGTATCCCAATGATGCTTTTTACTATTGATCCAGTCCTTTATCTCTGTCACCTCTCCCTTCAAATATTTTTCATAAATTTTCCTTCCTACTGGGGGTTTTACATTTTCCCCCTCTCTTTGAGCAACAACTACAAAATTCTAAAATGCAACTGTATCTACTGCCTGTGTTGGAATTGCATTGTAGAAAAAAAACTTTGATCCAAACTTGCCAAGCTGGCCAGCGCTTCCCTTCCCTTATTGTACATATCCTTTATTATCTTCTGTACTCTGCCCACTTGTCCATACAATTTAGGTTCAACCATTTTCACACTCTTGCTACATCCAAAAGATCCCATAATTTCGGCCTTTCATCACCCCCACTACCTCCCCCATTCTTACCACCACCACCACCACCTCCACTACCACCACCAACCTCCCTAATAGACCCATGGAACATTTGCCTATCCATCTCTAACTGAATCATTTGCTCCCTTTCCTATTACTTCGCTCTAGAGGCATGCATAGCTCTTCTTATATCACCATCATTTTCTTCATCCTCATCATTATCAACATCCGCCGTATTTGAAAATCCATATAATCTTTCAGAAATATTTCTCTCATTATGCTTTTTTGATTCCTGAAAGCTCACCCCTTGTATTAGAACCCTTTTAATCAACTTTCTCGCTTTTTGGAGCACCTTGGGGTAATTTCTAACATTTTTATACCATCCAGCTAAATGCTCCTTCGATCTTATAACACCTCCAGACTTTATTTGCTAACCACAATAATTACACTCTGCTCTATTTGGATACTGTAATGGCTTCCTATGCTCCCAAGCGATGTCCTGTGACTTATTTTTACTGTCTCTTCTCACACTTGAGTTCGACATAGTAAACTTATAAATAAAAACAACAATGTTATAGAATAATTAACATCGATTACATAAACTAAATTCAATAAGGCACCAACCCTTTTTATACTTAAAAGGTTTATTCATAATGTATGATTCTAATTATATATGTCTTTTTTATTAATAATTTTACGAAATTTTCTACCTCAATTTTGATATTATAATTTTTAAAAATCACAGGATAAATTATTTATTTTCATAACTTAGAAAAATATAAAGTATATGTTAATTAATTTTTGTTATTGCTAAATATTTATATTATTTAAATTAAATAAATTTTAAAAATTTATTTTTCATATGTTTAGAAGTTGTTTAAATAGAAAATTCAATCTATAACCCATTTAAATTCATGTGATAGAAATCTATTAATAAAATACTAAAAAATAATAATAAATCATGATTAATGATAAAAAACAAATTTGATTAGTAATTGAAAACTAGGGATTAAGTGATTAACATGTGTGGATGACAGAATAGACTAAGTCCCTCCCATAGCGTTAACGCAAGACAGATTGGTAGCCTCGTCGCTGCCGCTGGCCTGTTCTGCTCCTAAGGATGCACGCACAACAGTGGATTTTAGGGGATTTCAAACTCGATCTGGCATTTCGATCACTCCATAAGCATTTTCGATCACTCCAGTAAAGATTTCGAAGCCGATTGGTGGATTTGAATGGGAAAAATTAGGGCTACAGGCGCTGTCGACGAAAGAGGGAGGAGTTACTCCTCTTTGCTCCGAATTCAAGCTTCGAAATACATGTAATTCACGACGAAATCTGATTTCGAAACTTTCATTTGGGATTTTGAAGCTGAAAAGTCCATGTAAGCTTGAAAATCTCCAAAATGGAAGAGGAAATCCTAGCTACAAGCATCTGAATCTGCCTAGATGTCGTTTTTTGTTTGGAAAATCATCACTAAGGGTTTCAAAAATGTGTATTTGGGAGGCAGAGGTGAGTTTCGAAAATGATTAAGGTTGTTGCTAGGTTTTCCTCTTTTATTCCTAAATTTTCGTCACTATTTTAGTGAGATTTCGGTGAAATCGGCAATATTTCACCTAACCCACACACCATGAAATGTTCTTTGGCGAAATCATTTCACCAACATTCTTAATCGAAAATTTTGGCGAAATTTTCCCCGAAATTTTTGATATTGCGAACATTGATTCATAGATAATGTTTTGGCTGGCATCTGTTTCTTTTTAGCATTTTCAGCAGGTGTGTTTTGTACTTATGTTTGAGCATTTATTCACTCTCAGTGAAATGGAGGCAGCATATTTTGCTTCAAAACAAAAGATGATCCCATTGACAATTTGAAGCTTATTTGATGCTCTCTAGTGTGGTGTTCCTAATTCTGTAAATTAGGGCGAAAGATATTTCAAAATTGCAGGTGCTTTATGATAGTAGTCAACAGCTAACTGTAATTCGTCCGAGAAATTATTTGTTTACAGTAATAAGTATTTTGCAACTTTTCAGGTTCACACTCCTGATTCAAGCAGATATTGGATTTCCCATTCTTATGAGGAGCACTTTCAGAATGGTCTTGAACCTGAAAATGTTGATAAGGTGAGACCATATATATATATATTTATTTTGTTTTTCTGCATGCTCAAAATTCTTTTCACACACTTGTTTCAGTAGTGAATGCCATTGCAATGTAATTGGGGGAAAACCATACGTGGTAATATTACGATGCTGGGAAACCAGTAATTATCTGTCTTGAATGGGTAGTTATGCCTGTTTGCTTCTTCATGGTTTTCCTAGCAACTCCTTCATGACCCTTCTTTGTTTACTGTTCCAGTTGTGCATAGGTTGCATTTTAGAGTTTACGGTATGAGTGTGGCCATTGCTCTTATGCAGATACATCAACCCGAACGTCCACCATGGCTGGTTCTGAAGGCCTTGTTAAAAGGTTATGGTTGATGTCCCAAGGGCCCTGGGACTTTTGCCAATTTAAGACCTATTCTCCAGTTGATGGAGAATTGGTGGGGGGAAGAAAAATGTAAAAGATGGGATTGGGTATCCTAGTTCAGAGAAAGGGAAGAAATGAAAATCGCATGCCCTCAGTTGAGAGGAAAAAGGCAAAAAAGGAAAAAGAAAAAAGAAAAGGAAAAGAAAATAAAAAAAGGGGTGGAGGGGAGAGCTTCTTACAGACAGTTGTTCATGGGCTAAGTGGCTAACTGAACCCACAACCTATTTTTAAAAGAAATTTTCTTTTGGAAAATGTTGAATATTTTCAAGGGGAACAGTGGAAACAGAAAAATCGGAATGGATAAAAAAGAGTATCTTTCTAATGATTTTAACAAATACATCCAAGTACTTTTGGATGGACATTCTCAGGGTAACATGCTAGGTTTTTTCCTTTTTTGGCTAGATTAAGTGCAAATTGGTTGGCACTCAGGATCGATGAATTGTTTTCAGGAGTTTTTGAGGCTTTGGTTCAAAAATCATTGCAATCCATATGAAGATGAGGTAAGTTGCCTGGACATTTTCTTTTCAAGTGTATGTACAGGAAAAGATGAAGGCAAAATCTCACTTTTTTTCTTAAAAGCACAGGTGCTACCTGATGCTCCTGAAGAGCTTGTTTGTGAACTTGCTTGGAGGTGAGTCTTTGTGGTGTATTTTGATTCAAAAAGGGCTAATTAAGTGCATAGTCATAAGACCAAGAAATTGAATTCGTGGACCATACAAGCATGAATGCGGATCAAGTGGGCAACTGATCAAATGTCTTTGCAAGGTTCTTTAATGTAAGCAAATGTGTGTGCGTACTTGTGCTTGCATCATAGGTTTGCTTTGGTAGAAGCAAGCAGATATTGTCACCTTTTACTTTAAAAACGCAAATTATCTCTATGAACCAAACCAAACCAAACATGGCTCATGGATGGTGCCACATTATTAGGAAAGATAGGATTTAGAACTTGATTTCCAGACACCTTTACACACTCAACTAGGTTGGAATAATTTTTTCTTTATTTTGTTAAAGGTATTAACCATTTGAATGATCTGTGTCAGATACATTTTCCTGTTTGAGACAATTACAAGGTCAAAATTTGATATTCCTGGGACACAGGTAATGTTTTTGCATTTTTGTTCACTTGAAAATATGTAAGCCAAGTGCTGGAGAATTCATATAACCTACTTTCTTTTCCTCTTTAGGAGCTGATTCATGACCGTATATCTCGGAATGTTATGCATGCTCTATCGTGTCTGCAGTGACAGTTCAGATGCCAAGGATGGACATTCTCTCCTCCAGCTATTTTGCAGAGAGAGTGATAAGCCAGGGAGAGGAGATTTCATAGACAGTTTTGGGGTTCATGAAACACCTCACTGTCTATGCTGCAGCTGGAAATAAAGGAGTAGATATTTATGACCCTTTGATCTGTGTCCAGTGGCAAACTATGGTTAAGGTGGGCTCACTAACAAAAAGGACTGCATCATACCAGCGGATTATTATCATATGAATTGATTTTTTGCTTCCTTTGCTATAAATAGAAAGATGAGCAAGAGCTTTGGTAACAATGTGTGATTTTCAAGGTGTGCGCCTACCGCATGAGAAAGTTGATTTTTCTTTCTTTGAGTCCCCATGTCCTGATGTCCATATTCTTCATGATTGCACGTTATGTGGTTATGGGGTGACAAATTTGCAGAGAGCAGGAGCAATCTTCGTCCACAATCAATTCAACTTTTTGAGACGTCGTTTTGGAATCTACACCCCACGCAAGGGAGTCAGGGACTGCGAAACCAAACGCTTGGTTTAGTCCACATGCTCGAGCTGATTTTTTAGAGTCGCAAGTTGGACTCATCTTCTCTTTGGTTGCTGACGTCTCAGAGCCTGACAAGTGGGACTTAGATTTTCTTTTATGTTGACTGTGACCCTCTCAAGCCGCCACAGCTACGGACCATCCTCTAGAAATGTGTTAACACTGATTAGAATTATAACAGATTTAGACCTGAAGGAACATACTAGATTTTCTTATATTCCGATCCACATCGGAATAGGTTAATCTAGGTATTTTTGTTCCGGTAGTCTTCTTCTTCTTCTCTCTTTTTTTTGAGAGACACGAACTTGGAAATATGGAACCTGGTTCTGATGACAAATATTATGGTTCGGATATACATCAAAACTTTATTTTTGGTGGATTCTACCATGAGATATGGGGTTGGGCTGTTCTGGCAGAATGAAATTAGAGTAATTTTATTCAACATGTTTCTTTAAATATTAGTCAGTGCCTTATCAAAAATGTCGTTCTATGAGAGTTTAGACAGTCACCTTGAGAAATTGTATTGTTGGGATGGTTCACTGCCATCTTAGAAACGGTGGGATTTGTCAAAGAAACCCGAGTTGCAAGTCGATCGTGAATGCGACTTCTCATCTGATCCTGTGCCTCACTCACCTTACGTGATCCTGCATCTTATAAAACAAATTGTGCCATTGTCATCGCTGGCAATTTCTTGCCCTTTCCTTGCTGTTGCAGATAAGCTTGTAACCTTTTTTAGTGGACCAAGTGTCACACGCAAATGCAAACTTTCCACGAAGACTTCAAAGTCTAAGAGTTGCGTCATCAACAGATCTAAATCATGACTTTGCTAAAAACAACAATAACAACAATAATGGAAGAGAGAGATGTGCACATATAAAAGGAGGGAGGGAGGGAGGGAGGGAGAGAGAGAGAGAGAGATGGCTAACCATGGAGTGCAGCTGCTGGGGATGTGGGCAAGCCCTTACACTCTTAGAGTGAAATGGGCCTTGAAACTGAAGGGAATTAAATACGAGTACCTAGAAGAAGACCTCCTAAACAAGAGTGACCTCCTTTTGCAGTACAATCCTGTCCATAAAAAGATCCCAGTGCTCGTCCATGATGGCAAACCAATCGCTGAGTCGCTCGTCATCGTTGAATACATTGATGAAACATGGAAAGATCACCCAATCCTTCCGGAAGATCCTTACGAGAGGGCCACGGAACGCTTCTGGGCAAAGTTCGTAGAAGACAAGGCATGATTTTACAGCATCCAATATCCACTTCCTGGAATATCTCGCTGTGGCTTGTTCTGCATGCGATCCTAATCTAACAAATGCTAACTTGCTCTTAGACATGTAGCATATTCACTTTTAGAGCCCGGTAAAAGTGTTAGCTTGTCCTGAAATGGCTTTTGGCTGGGTTTGGCTCTTAATTTCAATATCTTCTGTGTCCTAAAGTAAGTTACAGTACACTAAACACCTATTTGTTTTTCAGTGTATACCAGCCATGTTCAGTGTTTTCTCCCAGCAAGGGGAGCAGCAAGAGAGAGCCCTGAAGGAAGCTCGAGAGAACTTCAAGATTCTAGAGAAGGGTCTCCAGGGAAAGAAGTTCTTCGGTGGGGAGCGAATCGGTTTTGTGGATATTGCTGCAGGCTGGATTCCGTATTGGCTGCGGATCCAAGAAGAAATGCTTGGTCTCACCATGGTTGATGAAGAGACCATGCCGTTGCTCAGCACACTGTTCAGAGACTACCTAGATCTTGACAAAGTGAAAGAGCTCTTGCCCCCTCGAGACAGAGTGTTTGATCTTACCACAGATTTCCGCCACAAGTTACTCTCAGCGGCCAATTAAGACAGACACTATCCAGTGAAATAAGGTTTAAGTTTCTGCTAGAAAAATAAGTTTTGGCTTCCTGAATCCAAGACAATCCAATGATTGAAATGGTCTATCATGAATGCAACGAGCTCTTCATTGAAAATCATGACTCTAGAAAGTTTCTTTTACCACTGATCGAGATTGAATCTTTGTGTTTACTTTTTTACCTATGTGGAGAATAGAGTTTTAAGATATGGAGTTTGGAGTCTGAATAAAGCTTTTTGTTTATTGTAAAAGAGGACTTCCTTTATGAAATTGTATGGTATACTTTTCTTAATGCCCGTGAATTCAAGTTGTACTTTTCCATGGATTATAGACCGTTTTCATAGATTTGAGGGATTTCAAGAAGGTAATAATGATCGTTTCTATTTTTTAAGGCTCCCAAGTCAGTAACGAGAGCCCTAAGACCATATTGGCAGTGCAACAACAAAATAAAATACCGAATTTTTTGTCTAAACAAACGCCTGTCTTTGACATGATCAATCATGTCTGTACATCAGTATGAGCGTTTAAGTCCCAAAGCCTTTACGAGACTCAGAAACAAGCCAAAGTTCTGAGCATACAACAGTGTTTGAGAAAACCAGTCTCTGCCACGTAAAACTCACTACTATTTGCATTCTAAAGTTCTGAGCAAACTATTTAAATTGTCTTTAGTGAACGATTTGAATAGAGTGGATAATTTCCTGAAAAACCTGGTTTAATAGAAAGCAGTACATAATGTGATCTATGCCTGAGACAATCAATCTCTTGTTTCTAAAGTCCAGTGCTTTCCTGCAGTTGCCAGGTTTC
>JAYJMB010020556.1:20673-34100 GCA_036873735.1 Pouteria campechiana
GCAAAATTAAGTGATAACGGGTTAAATGAAGTCAAAACTCAGGGCACCCATGCAAATTGCCCTACATCGGAAAGCTTAAAAATGGTGAAGTTGTAGCATGGAAACCATGATGGATAAATGCACCTACCATGAATGCGATTGCTTTGGCCACCGTCTTCCCCTCTTCTGACGTCACAACGCATTCACTGCGTTGTAGGGCATTCATTAAATGGAAAGTGACTTATGAGAGCCGCCGACTACTTCCATTTTTGAAATGCCAGGTTGCAAAAAAAAAGTCCAGCCAACGTGATGCCTAAAATACCTAACCTCCATTTGGATAGGACGGGAGTAATATTTGTCATTAAGATTAAAAATTGCTTGTACTAAATAAAGATAAAATAAGCTATAATTTCAACAAATTATAAAATGAATGCTGAAAAAAAAAATTAGAGTCACAATGATATGCTTGAGTAGCATTAATGAAGATACTGTACAAATAAAAGGTGTATATTTTATGGTAAGTTTTTTAATATACTCTTCTACTCCTACCTTGGACAGGCATTAGTGGAAAAGGTTTTGAAATCATGAAATAAATAATGCCAGTCATTAATTAAATAAAATTAAACATGGTTATAGTTTTTTTTTTAAATAATGATAGAGAGTTAATAGAAGTAAGAAGAAAATTTCATGATAGGGTGTCTTGGGTGGAGTTGGGAAAGTCCTCTCATTTACCCTTTTCTATCTAAAAACTTGGTAATTTCATGTTTTACCTAAAAACAGAGATGCGTTAGGTACGTAGAATGGACCGACTCGTTTGGAAATTGAACTTGTGTCGCTTGCCAACAGAAGATCGTACACCGTGCCCCTAATTTCAGAGATTGAATTGGGTGGTTCACTTTGTCGACTCGATCTCATTATTTAATTATTCTTAAAACTTTCCATGATCCAAAGTTTAAAAGATAAAACCCTAAGACTTTCCTTGAAGCATGATACATTTGGAAAACCAATTGTAATATATATAGATAGATAGATAGATATAGATGTTTATGAATGGAGCAAATTGCTTGTCAATGTATAACAATCGAAGGAAATGACCTACTTCCTAATTTATCTGATAGAACCCAACTCAAGAGAAGCTAGGCACCTCAAGAAGGCCGCTTAGTCAGCCACTGCAGTACATGATTCTTATGTTTTTCTGTGGTGTATCTTGTTGAGGAGGAGTCGTTTGAATTGGCTAGCTTGCAATTTTTCCTTATGCATAAAATAAAAGATAGCCTGGAATGATAAGTGGGCGGACTGGAGATTTCAACCAACAAGGGCTGCAAGGGCCCATCATGATCCAACTTACAGGTTCCACGTATCATAACAACACCCCATAAACAAGTTCCTCACCAGCCCTTGAAAGTTATTGCAAGTATAGCATACTTCCCACTTTATTGCACGCATTGACGCTATGCAACATGTATGGCTCAATGAACGCTGCTAGCAGCCATAAAAGATCACGATTAATTTTATATCGACTCCAGTATCGTGTGCCTTTTTGATCCAACAATTCTACTAACAACGAAGCAGTTCCATCATTGTTCCACCCAGAAACAGCTAAGCAATTGGGATTTGCATTGCAAACACAGCAGTAGAAGCCACTACTAATGGTTACGAAATCCCAAACCCGCTAGGCATAAATGGTAACCAAAACAAACCGTACGTTAATGACAGCTTATACTGCCCATACAATAAGAAGCCCAATGGTATGCTATTCATTCAATCAGTAGACAGCCATAAACGGCATGAGAACGGATCCTATCCATAGCTTCCCATCCTTCTCCTCCACTTCACTAACTGCTTTAACAACCTTCCCTTCCTTGTCCTCCAGAACTTCCAATATCTCCCCATCAGGGCTGTACTTCATTATCAGGGCATGCGGGTGCCCACCAATCTGCATCAAGAACTGAAGTCTGGCTGAAATGGGAAGCTTTAGAAAAAACATCCGTAGCTTCGGGTAAATGCCGTTGAGGTATGAGTAGAGGTTGCGGCGACAGTGGATTGCCACCCAAAATTCCCCCTTATCGTTGGTTCTGACGTTGTCTGGGAATCCAGGTAGGATGGCAAATACCTCTGATGTGCCTGCCTTTTCGCCTTTAATCCAGTATCTCCTTAGCCTAGGGAAGCACAAAAAAACAGGGTGAAAAGTGAATGTTCAATCTTCTCTGTCTCTCTCAATATATAAGAACCTTACAGCTTGCACATGACCTTCTCCACAACAGATGGTGCCCCACTTTGAGGCTGCAAAGTTAATCATCACCAAAAAAGTGAGCAAGATAGCACTCGCAATGCCAACAACCCAGCAAGTTGATTCGGTTGATTCTTGTCAGGTCAGGTACAAAGAGAGGCGACCAGATGCACAGCTTGGGTTTTCGCATAGTTGTTATGAAATCAACAACCAAAAAGAGACAAAGGCAGGAAAAAGAGCACTTATGATCCTAATTATGAGTTAGATTTTTAAAAATGAAACTCCCAAATAGGGAGAGATGGTAGGGGAGAGGGAATTTCCTATTCATATCTTGTGTCTAAAAGTATTCACTTAGGGTGTGTCTGGATACATGATGTAAAAGCTAGAGGGATAAAAGTCTCCCACTTTCCTCCAATACAACATTAACTTATCCCTACCATCCTCACTTTTTTTTTGTCTTTATTTATATTTTTAATTATTAACCCCTATCTTTTCAACAATCACTTTATGTCTAACATTACCCCTACTCAGCTAACATCAAATTTTTATTTCTTTCATACTTTCCTTATATGATCGCTATTGCAAAAGTTTCAAAGTGGCCATAATGGGAAACATGATTTTCTTTTCTTCCCTTTCATCAATGATAATTTCACCAATTTCAATATTGTATTAATGTTATTAAGCATCACCAAGACATCATAAGACAAAACTTTTAGCTCATATCACTAACACCATTAATATCCATCTCATTACCTATTGAGTTTTGTGTCTTGTATTTTGCAAGGCTTAATGGACTTGTGCATAAGTTATGCGTTTATGGAGCGCATCTTGATGGGGTTATAAATACAGATGTTCTCCAGGGTTAGCTAGAAATTGAGGGGGGGAAGAAATTGAGGAGAGAATATCTGTGCAAGAGAAAGTCTGTTATCTCTAAGAGAGGAGGTGTAATCATTTCTTTATGATAATGAATTACTCTTTATTTGGAGTAAACCACATTAATTTTCATGTTTTCTATGCGTGATTGATTAATTGATTGTGTTATCAACCCGAACAAGTGAAACTATGGTGGAGATTTATAATTTGGGATTGTGGATCACTGATTGGGTTGATGATTGGACAAAGAACAAGATTGTTGATTTCAAAGGCAGAGATTAACAATTGGTGTTAATGGAAGCAGGTCAGTCATCAGTAAGCCACGGCTGATTTGGATGAAGGATTGCTGACTGTGGCAGCATGGATGGGTAGGCACTATAGGCAGATTTTGCTCAGCCAACAGTGTGTAAGCATCTAATAGAGGCAAGCAGACAAATTCTGTTAGGTCTTCTGTTGGAAGATGGTGGAGCAGCAAGGTGTGCTGTGCTGGTAGGAGAGGTCGAAGCAAAGATGGGCAGCAGCATCAGTGTGACAACAGCTATGTTCACTGGCAACAGAGAAGAAAGGGAAAACAGAGAGTTTTCCATCACCATTTTTTGTGTTTTTTCGGTGACGAGAGAGGAGATCAGATGCGGCAAACCATTCAACTACATCAGAACTTGGCAATGACTCCATTGGTAGGAGCAAATCAATCGGCCGACAATCAGACAATGATGGGCATTCATTGGTGCATGCGGTTTTAGAAGATGACGCGCAAAAGCCTAGTTTGTTGCAACAAAAAAAGGTAAAGAGGTTGAACTTCATGGGTACATATCTTCTAATCCAAAGATCGGATTTGAGTGATTCAAGTGTCTTTTTTTCAGATTTTAAGGATGTTGTGAATCACATAGACAGTTCAGATTGGGAAAATTCTGCTTTATTTTGTGTGTTTTGTGCAAAACATAGTGCTTAAAGTATAGATTGAAGCTAAGTAATGTCTAAGAGTTCAAATAAGACAATGACACAAAGCAATCCAATTCAGACAATAATGCAGACCAATCTGAAGGCAACATTCGCCATTGAACTTTTCAATGACCAAAATGATTTCACCTTGTGGCAACAACAGGCGAAAAATATCTTGACTCACGAAGGAACAATGAAAGCTTTTAAAAACAAGTCAAAGAATTTGGAAAAACTTACTATAGATGCATAGCAAGACATGAGGAATCTGGTGACAAGTACAATCTAATTGTATTTTGCAAATAATATACTTTGAGATTCATGCTTACGATAGAAGCATGTACGGATGGTCATCATTGGATTTTAAATTCCAATTGTTCTTTTACATCTACACACTTAGAAAGCAATTTAATACGTATGAGTACAATGGTGGTACTGTAAGGATGGCAAACAAAGCAAAGAGCAAGATTGTCGATGTGAGAAAAACACAAGTTCACATGTTTAATGGCATTGTTCAAACATTGGTTGATGTGAAGCGTGTACCAAATCTGAGAATGAAATTGATTTGATAGGAAACGTTGGACTCTAGAGGTTATAGGATTTTTACTGGAGGTAGAGTTCTCAAGGTAAGTAGACAGGCCATGGTTTGTGATAAAGGTTCAGCTAATTGGAAACCTATACAAATTGGTAAGGAGCGTGAAAACAAGTAAAAGTCCTGTAAGATCTCAAATTGCAAATACAAATGGAGATTGACAGTCAAGTCTGTAGTGAGTTCTAAGAAAAAATAGATGACATTTGCTTTAATTTTTCATGGTAGTCTTTCTAGACGAGATCGCATTGTAGCGATTAGAGAGGTGGGGCCGCATGAAGTTGTATAGTGGTGGTAAGCTGCATGTGGCACCTAGGAGGATGCAATGGTCCATGTTGATTAAAGTGTGGAGGACAAAGATGAATGAGCTTACAAGATAGATGTTAAAACTAGTTTTTTCTTCAAGTTGGTTGGATGCTGCATAATCCAAGCCAAGGTAGAGATTTGTTTTTATGTTTTATATTCTGCAAGGCTCAGTGGACCTGTGGATGGGTTATGCATATGAGTTATGCATCTGTAGGAATATATTTTGTATAGGGTTATAAATACTAATGTTCTCTAAGGTTAAGAGCTAGAGAGTAAGAGAAGACAAACACAGAGAGAATTTGTGTAAGAGAGAAAACCTATTGTCTCTGAGAAAGGTGTAATCATTTCTTTACAATAGTGGAGTATTCTTTTCTTTGGTGGAATAAGTTGCAAAACCAAACGACATTAATTGTTGTGTTTTTTGTGTATGATTGATTGATTACTTGTATTCTCAACATTAAATTAGCCATAAGAAGTAAATGGCATGCAGTTATAAATAAAAAAATAAAAAGTTCAAAATAAAAAAGTGAAAAGAACAAGTGGCTTTTTGCAACAAAAAAAAAACCTCTAGTTTCTTGATTTTGCAATTTTAGCCTCATAACTATCCAATTTTGCAATTTTAGCCCCTGTTAAGAATATAATTAGGGTATTCACTTTCAGCGTCAGCTGCTAGAACTTGTTCTGTTTTCTAACAGAAACTGCTCCGACCTTTCTAAAAAGACAAAAATACCCCTTACCCAAAAGAAGAGAGAGGTTTTGCAGGCTCACTATTATAATACATCTAGCACACTATTATAATGATCTAAGCCATACATCAGATATCATCTTTCCATCAGTTTATCAATGGAAAAAAATTTTTGCTGAATTTCATTCTTTTCAAAATGAAGAAAAAGTTAAAGCATTCTTCCTTTTCAAAATGAATCAATTGAAAGCAAGGGGTAGTTACGGTTGCTATTTTCTTACAGCTTTCAACTTGTCGGAAACTAATCTTACTAAAATAATATACACACACCATGCCTTTGTAATATAGACATGCACCATTTCTCAACCTTCTTTCTTTTAAATTGTAGAAGCCCAAGAATCTGAACTGAAAGTCAAATAACTGCAAAAGAATGAAAAATAAGGAGAAGGAGAATCCACCTGCCAATGGATCCTTCACAGAAGACAAAAAAAGACTTTTCCTTGCTCATCGATACACCATTTGGGAATTGTAGATTCCTAAGAAGAACAGTAGTTTCCTTTGTAACAATGTTGTATTTCAATAGCCTCCCTGAATCCTCAGCAGAGAAAACCAGTTGCATGAAATTCCTAAAAGTTAACATTGAGTTAGATAAAGGCATAATATACCGATATCCAAAGTATACATAAAACATAAGTATCAATGCTTTCCAGTTGAAACAGAAACCGATAAGAAAAAAAAGTTTTGAAATATCTGATACAAAAAAGAAAAGAATGAGATGGATGCAAGCTATATGCCCCAACTCAGCAAAAGAGAATAATGGCATCAATTTGTTAGTGCAGAATACACCATACACTTTGGAAACCTACACATGCTTGGCAATATAAGCCCTTGAGGTTAGGATGCATGCTCACTAAATCCACCAATAGCTTGAATATCATCACAAGGAAAGACAGTTTAGCCTAGATGAAGGCATACAATAAAAGTGATGCTGGAACTGAAGCTGGCTGCAGTTCAATCAACAGTACCAGTCTAGCCTAGATGAAGGCATTCAGTAAAAGTGATGCTGGAACTGAAGCAGGCTGCAGTTTAATCAACAGTACCATTGTAGACACTTAGTTTCAACTAGCTCATAATGTTCTTACGTATCTAAGAGTCCAATCTTCCTAGTTTTTTGCCATATGTCCAAATGAGGAATGGCAAGTCAAATGCTCAAAGCAGATATGTCCAACGCAGAATGGTCGGCTCCACAAATAAAGTTTTCATCTAAACATTACTAGTCAATATTGACGGACTTTTTCGTTGAATGGCTAGAAAGATTAATCAATGGCCAATGTGACAGACACATACAAAAGCACAGAACCCCACCCCACTCTAGTGGCCAGCATTTTGGTCCAAAGGCTCACATTTGCAGAACCATTGCCTTCCAGAGAGTACGCGGCATTCGAAAAGCAAATAGCTAAAAAGAAAAAAAAAATGTCTTACCTTCTTTGGTACTTGGTGCTGCTATCCGTGAAATAAATATTACCTTCGTCATCTAAATCCAAGTCATTAGTGAATCTAAATGGCTCTCCCTCTGCCTCGGTCACAAGGGATGTGGCCACCCCACCTCCTGGGCCAACCTTCATCAACCCAAAATATGCATCGGCTATATACATATCTCCAGTTTTCTTGTCAAACCGGATCCCCAGTGGGCGCCCACATATGTGCTCATTCTTCAAATAGGCGAAAGGTGATGGCTTTGGGTCGCACAACTCTGATCTAAACACAAGTCAACCAAAACCAAGTTGCAAAATTCAGAAACCGGTTCTCCAGCAAGAAAGGGGAAAATGAAGAACTCACAAATTTGCTTGAAAGATATATAAACAGACACACACACACACAGACTTCATTCTAAAAGGTAACTCTTCCACACTGCAAACTTATTTAAGTACCTCACAGGACCCACAGGACCCATTATTAAATTCCTGTCAGTTAATAGAAAATACGTATGTAGGGAACGAATGACGAACTCGAAGTATTTAAAAGGAAAAAGAAAAAAGAAAAAAAGATTGAAAAGCTTGTCAGTCAGGACATGGCAGTGAAAATACCCACCTGTTGGACGAGGTGTAGGCGAAATCGGTCCAAGCATCGCCATTCCAGAAGAGAATCCTGCCGTCGGCGACGCCGGTGTAAGGCCCTCGGCCTAGTGGGTCAAAGGCTACGCTCTCGGGGCCTTGGACCTGGTTCAAGAAGCGGACCTCAGCTCTCTGGAGGCGGTTGTGCGAGTCTTGTACAGAAGGCACGGCAGACCAAGAAGGGAAGTCCACAGGGTAGGCTTGAAAGTCGGGGAATTGGGAGATGGCGCTGTGTTTGAATGGGTCGAGGCCGCAGTAGAGAGCTAGTGAGAGGAAAAGAGCCCCGCCTAAGATTCCCAATGGCGCCATCTTCGGAACTCTTCTTCTTCTTCAAGAGCAGCAGACTAAAATATAAAGAAGAAGAGAAGCGATGTCAGGGAGATTGGATGACTAGCTAATATTCATCCGTCACTCGGTCTCTGCCTCGGTAGTTGGCCGATGCATCGTCCCCTTCCTCTCCTCTCACGCGCGTTTTCTCCACCAACCCCTCTGGGGGCGCAATATAAACTTTTTAACCCAATCACATTGGTACATGGGGCTGTATATAAAGGAATGCTTGGCGTGTTTGTTGCTTAGAGATACAAGGCTATTTTCAATATATTTTTTTTATCCTGAGGCCTTTTCTGCGTTTGTCCTGTTTCCTTGCCTGCAGCGCACCGACGCTCAAACACAATGGCAGATCATGTAGGTGACATCTTTTCATGTCCAACGATGTGAATAAGGTTGTGGATGCTTTGCAATCTTTTTTTTATGCTTCATTTTGTTATTGTGATTAAGCTTTTGAGGGGTATAAAATAGAAAGATTTTTCATTTGAATTCTAATTTATGAATCTAAATTACTTAATTATACCTTATCAAATTTTATATGAAAAATCTATTTAATTAGCAAATTTAATATCATATCTATTTTCTTATATAATAGCAATGTAAAAGGGATTTTGTTTTTCTTAAGTGACGAGAATATAAAAAATATCTTGTGGCTAGATCAATTTCAATCTAATATTATGCTTAGTGTAGACATATCTCCATGTTACTAGATCAATTTAAATCTAATATTATACTTAGTGTAGACATATCTCCATGTTACTAGATCTTAGTAATTATTTAAGAGCATGATGATTTATATTTAATATTGTTATTAATTTACCCAAAAATATAATCCATGATCTAAAAAAAATGATACAACCTCAATTTTAAGATTTTAATCATAAGTACATTTTTCGTCTTAGATGTTGCTACGTCATGAATTAGTTATTGCATCTGGCCTCAAACCAAAGGTTGCAAAACAAACTCTTGGCAATTTTCATGGCTTGGGTTATTTGAAGAAAACAAATACTATACACCCAAAAGATTAGAAAAAAAATATTTTTGCAGCAATCGAGTTTTAAAGATACAATTTTCTCTATAAAAATGGAGGTGGCTTGGTATATTAAATAAGATCAAAAATTTAAAAAATAGTTCAACAAGAGTTGAAATTTAGAAATTTAAAAACCTTGAGAAGAAATACTGAAGTTTTTTATCTTCTGATGATTAATTTTTTCCCCCTTGAGGCTTCAAATTTGACAAGTGCCGAGAACACTGTGCTTTAGAGAGTGGTTTCAAATTTTATAGGCAAAGGTAAAATTATTTTCAACCAAACAAATGTAAAAAAACTTATCAAGCTGAACTCCAAATCCTTGCATATGCCGTTATGTTTGAGTAAACGAAAAAAGGGCCCAAGATTATATACATATATATATATATATCAAAAATAGCCTTGTAATCCCCTGCAAGCAACAAACACGCATATGCCAAACTTGTACAACTCATTCTGTGGTAAGAATTTCATGCGGGTGTTGTCATTGAGCGTAACTGTTCCCATAAAAGCATTATTCTCTCTATATATACACAAACATATATATTGGTTTAGTTAAAATAATTATTAATTATACTAAATATATACCAATCTTAAAAGCAAACATGCAAGGATTAATATATAAAAAAAGCTTAAGTTGATATAGCTTTCAAAGAAAATAAGTAAAAAACTAAAAATAATGTTAAGTTTGAAATTATATTTTCATTTAAAATATTAGATGTGGATTTGTAATTTTATTTAAAATAATAAATAGTTAATTAAAAATTATATATAATTTATCAAGTTATTAAAATAGGCTGAGTTAGTCATATTACAACCATATTAATCTGACCCTCACCATATTGTAAAATTGAGTTACATCTTTTGGCCCAAGTCAAAAATGGTGTACCAACCTATCTGGGTTTGCCCAACTCAATTTTCATCATCCCTGTATCCGTTTCTAGAAAACTTTTAATTCGGTTTGGTTTTCCTTACTTTTTCATAAATTATAAATAAAATAATAAGAAAAGAAAGAAAATGGGCACGTTTGCATAATGCGGGGGGTTTGGCTATAGAGATGTAAAAAACAAAAATAAAAGTAAAAAGATATGATTAGATAAACAAGTAAAAAAAGTATAAAGATTAGGTCGTGTTTGTTATAAAGTAAACAAAAATAAGATACGTAATTTAAGAATGATTTAAAATGTAAATAATCGTAAATAAAAGTTGTAATGCTTGTGCTTGATAGGCTGGGGATAACGAAGATGGACAGGGATGACATGGCAGCCTTGTTGGAGTGATCGCTTCTTTTTAACGTCTTTAGCGGCTGAGCCCTTCCCGCGCCATCCCACTGATTTCTCTGCTTATCGGAGGGTGCAGAAAGCTCACACGCTCACCATCTTCATTCACGACGACGGCATTTCTGTACTGTACTCGTCGGAGAAGCCGAATCCCGAGTGGGACCCACCCACTCGCTATGATCGTCAGGCGGGCACCAATCCCCACGAACGACGCCACGCCACTAATACGCTCAGCACAACGGCCTGCCTCAATGCCTGTCTCTGTCTGTCTCGTGTCGGATTGTGTTTCCTATTGTACTGGAATTGTCTTCTTCTTCTTGCCTTTGCCAATTTATTCTCCCGTTCGCGGTCGGCGAATATGTATTTATGGACAGAAATTAGTTCCATATATCGTTAGAAAATCCAACTACCCATCATCATGTTTCCTTTGATTGCCATTTGATGGCCGTTGGCAGAGTATGTTGTTTAAGCTTCCTGATTTTATCATTGTGATCTGGCATGATTAATTGGTTGGATGCAAAATAATTAAAAAAGGGACAACAAAGAACCTAATAAACGATAGCAGTAATCAAGTAAATAAAAACATAACAAACTTGTCATTTCCAACCAACCAAAGCCAGGGTCCTTTTGAAACTTTGGATAGCCTGTCACGGGAAGACAGTATGATAAAAACAATATATATATATATAGTTTAATAGAAAAGTACAGTGGAGAATGAAAAATAAAAAAGAAGTAATTGAAAATATGACAATAATAAAAAATATGATTGTTACAATTATTTAAAGTAGTTCAAATATCATATGGTCTTCTAAAAGCGTAAGTAGAGAGTTGTCTAATACACCTTCACTCAAATTCAACCCTTTTTAAATGCGTCCAAACACCCTAAAGCAGACGAAAACAGACATATAAACTTTGTGTGTGTGTGTGTCAAAAAATATATATTGATATTAAGAAAAAAATACGATTGTTAAGACAGGCACATGGGATGAGGTATTGTTTTCTAATAAAAAATGCATTCCGGTCAAATCAATCAGGCTGCGAGGGGCTATATCAATTAGCTCGTGGATAATTTAAAAAGCCCGCATCGGTAACTCGCACCACATTGCTAGGTATAATGTGGCTGGGAATGTGAACATTTCCTTGAATACATGTTGAGAAGCAACTGTACCTTTGTAACTGCATAAATTTTCCGACTAAAATGAAAGTAACAATGCTAAATGTTTTGAGGAAATGAATTCTAAAAATCCCGAATATGCAATTTTTTCACGGCGTGTCATGTTGTTACTTGGTGTAGCACATAAAAAATTGTACCCTTTTTTTTTCACATCATCGTTCAGTTAAAAAATACACATTGCCTGTAATACATAAATCCGCCTATGTTTTTTTCTTCTGCATACTCTACTTTTGCTTCTTCTTTTTTTCGTATCACCACGTTCAAAACAAAAAAGAATATATAAGATAAATGTTGACATAGATATTAGTTGAGGCAGCATGTCCCCATTAGTTTAAGATTTGCCATCATAGATTTTTTATAGCGAGGAATATGATTTTTAACAAATGCTTGACTTAGGATGTGTTTGAATAGGATGCATTGATTACTAGATTGTAAAGTGTGCTAGGGAATATATTGGGGAAATGTCAAAATAGCATGATAAGTAGTGCATGTTAGGGTGTATATTGGAAAAGGTGGATAGATGATTGGAATAACAGATGTAAATGATTAAAACTAAAAAATATACAAGGGTGAGTAATTGAAATGATCTAAAAAATGGTTGAAAAGTATAGGTAATAATTATAACACGGAGTTTATTTGGTAATACACTATTTGATCGAAAAGGTAATTAGAGTGTATATTAGATGTGTATAGCAAGTACATAACCTACTGCATAGGTGTTTATTCATCCAAACACACTCTAAGTGTGTGTGTGTGTGCAGTGCATCATCTTCTTGTCTTCAAAACAATATCTAGGGTGAAGTGATTATTTTTTTTCGTGTATTTATGTCTGGCTAAGTATTCATCGCCCTAGAACGTTCAGCATGAGTGTTGTTAATTGTGCACAATAATATGTTCAAATGCCTCAACTATCACCTCGTTTATATCGGTACACGGGGAGTTGACATGGATGTTGCTACAGAATCGAATGATGTCCTCTCATCAATGTCCATCATTCCTCTTAAGCATTAGATCACGAATCTCTTGTTTGTCCGTTTTGAGCAAGAATAATTAGTTGGTGAATACGAGTCCACCGTGTACTCAACAGCATACATACATGGTGTACTCCGGTATGCTAACTAATTGGCCTTTGGTTTAGTGCACCGAAATATACTATGAAGTCACCTGTTTGGTTAAAACTCAATTAATCAGATAATTTTGACAAATCGAGAAAATTGGAGAAAGAGAGAGTTGAAATTCATGTGGATAAACTATTAAACCTTCATATGACGAGTATGTGGTATATTTGAGCATGCTAACTAATTTCCATTTAAGCAAATGCTACGATAAGATATTGCTCCTTAGTATCTCTAAACGTGCTTAGGAAGTCTTGGCATCATGGAACCATGTTGGATTTTGTAACTTATATTTTATAGTGTTTAGTAAGTCTTTATACACGAAATAGACTTGAGTACATTTATATTGAAAATCCCACTAAAAAATATATATACATATATATATATGTATATATATATATATTAGTTTTTAGTTATAAATTTAATGGAGATTTTAGGGTTGAAACCACAAGCTAGGTTTTAGAGTTTTTGGGAGAGAATAGAGAATTATAAGAGTGTGTTGATAAGGATGTGTGTGAGACATTTCAATTATATTTTTATCACTTGTTCTTTATAGTATATTTGACTATCTCTCTTGTGATTTTTTCTTTCTAAATTAAGGCATTTTTCATGTAAATCTTGTACCTCTTATATATAATTATTCATATATTTCATTTGTACGCTGATGACCTTTTACTTATGACTATAAACTATAGTTGATATTGGAGCTTACATAACAAATCATAATGAAAACTAGTGGAATATTACTACTCCAAGCAAGAAAGAAGGATTTGTTTAATTTGAATGGGCTAA